>JASCZW010019329.1:0-13933 GCA_034211315.2 Aedes japonicus
GTTACGATTTTACAGATGGGGGTTCACAAAAAATAAAAGCCGAAACGTATAGATCCGATGTTAAAACAAGACTGATTTATTAATACAATTCTAATTGCTAAGAAACCTAATTGTCCCTAGCTACATGATGACAGTCCCACGGTCGCGGTGTCGGCTCAGCATTTTCGGGATCCCACGGTGAAATGTTTACCTCGATGTCACGTCGCTTTCTTCCCACGGAAGACGGGTGTTAACTTGACCCTCCTTAAAAATGAGGCTCCGTACGAATGGGCTCCTCTAGCGGCACGTTGACCTTGGTTTCGTCCTTCGTGGTCTTGTCCTGTTGTTTTATCCGTATGTCCACCTTAGATCCTCTAAGATGGAATAGAAAGAAAACAGCACATATGATTATAGGAGTGACCGATAGTCCTCCAAAAATTGTCCAGTGTGACCATTGGAGACTCGTGGCATTTAAACGAATCGCCTTCATTTCCTTCCTGGTTTCCATATGTAGATTATGAAGATGGTCTAAACTCAAGTTAACAACTGTTCGTTGTTTTTCAATGGGAATTCCATATAACGGTAAGTAAATTGGTTTACCTGTAGTATTTTGAACTTGATGCAAAAAGGTACTGTTATCAATGGTTACCTCGCAGTTGCTGAAGGATATAAGGTAAGTTCCTGATAGGTTCCTTGTCGGTGAACCACAGTTGGTGTGTAGGGTGAAATTCTTCCGAAGATTGGTGAGAATGTGTTGATTGTCGATTAAAACGACTTCTTCCTTCGGGTTGGCAAGGTATACGCATTTCGCTGATTTTCCATTGAGAAGGTTGGGCACACATGTTGTATCGTCTGGTGTTATGTCTGTTGTCTCGAAGATCTTTGATTCCAGGCTGTGAACAATGTAGTACTTGTTTCCATGGTTAAGGTAATGGTTATTAGGAACATGGATCTGTTGATTATTAAACCATGTTGGCAGCACGAAAATCTTTCTATAAATCCTTGGATCCAATTTCGGTAACTTGATCAGAAGAGCAATATCGAAAGCGTTGGTGACTATAGAGGTGGTCGCATAGGACAATGCTTCGGCGGTGTTCCAGACTGTTATGTTTTCCCTAGCTAAATCATTTATAATTAAATCAATTTCAGATGGACTCAATACTCTTTCGTTAAGAATTCCTATTTTTGCTAACATCATTGTTTCTCTTATCTGGAATAGTTTTTCATACAAAAATTCAAGATTTAAATATATGTTCAGAGAATATAATTCAGAAGATTTAGAATTGAATAATTTGATAGATTCCTTTGTTTTGAAAAGAGCTTCTTTCATTTGTAAAGATATTTCTCTATTAATTCGAACTTGTTGATTGTTATTGCTAATAAGGCTATTAATGGAGTTATTGATAATCTTTAAGTCATTAGCATCTGGATTTCCTGCTAAATATTTCCACGCTGTACCTAAGCTATCCCATCGTCTTACTCTTCTTACAGGTACCAAATTTTTTAAGGTTGAATCAATATCATTAAATTTTGTAAGTATTAAAGTGGTAAACTGATTGCCTTCTATCTGTTTGAACTCTGATTTGAGATTCTGTATTTGATATTGAAATGAGCCTAAATTAAAATGATGTATGTAATAATTATAGTCAATTTGAATTCGTCCATGTCCTTGATGGTAGATAAACAATGGTTGGTTGTCCGTCTGTTGTATTGAAATCGTCTGCGTGTTGCTAAGTCCAACGTCTAGCACCAGAAATATCCTGAATAAGAATAAATACGAGTTAGTCCTGTCGAATTTTTAAGTCATTTTTATGTATCCTTCTGTTGTCTGATGTTGTAATGGTGCTTTTGTTTACATTTTTATTCTGATCTTCTTGTATCGAGGAACTGTCTTTAATCTTCGCCTTGTCTTTTCAAATACGTCCTTGTCTGAGCGAATGTCACGTGGAGAAAGTTTTCTATTATGGTAGTCTAAGTCTTTTTCTTGTTTCTTTTTCAAATTTTTGTGTACTGTCTCGATTATGTGTGAGGATTTGGAGGTTGGGATGATAATTTCTAATGGCGTGAATTTTGTGCAAGAATGTATGGTGGAATTGTATTTAATAACTGACATTTCGATTAGCTGGAGTGGTTTTTTCTGCGCATTTTCTGCTTTTGTAAGTCGATAAATTTCCTGTAAGGTGGAATGAAATCTTTCCACAACTCCATTCATCTCGCTTCGACCTGTAGCTACTATGTAAGGAGTAATTTTATTTTGATTGAAAAAGTTTACCAGTTCGCCAGACAGGAAAGATTTTTCGTTGTCCATCACAACGATTTCTGGTAATTTGAATTTAGATAATACTTCTTGAACAGCGGGTAAAAGATCTATAGCTGCTCTAGATTTTACAGGATGAACTTGGGCGTATTTAGAAAACTTATCGACGCACGTGAGAAAGATCAATTTTTCTATAAACATTATATCGATGTGTACAATTTGGAAAGGTGAATTTGGAATAGGTGTTTTTTGAAGAGGATAACGAATAGGATTTCTATCGTATTTGTTTTCCTGGCACAATTGGCAATTATTAAGAAATTCGCGAAGTTTTTGCTCAATTGTGGAAAATAAAATTTCCGTAAGATTTGAATTTTATTTTCCTCTAGTCCGCGATGAGCTCGATAATGCTCTGTTTTGATAATATCCCATTGCGTATGATCGTCCGGAACGTCAATAAGTAAATTTTGAGTAAAACGAATCTTTAACAGATTTTCCCGACCGAAATGTTTTTTATAAACTTCTTGAATTTGTCCCATTATGTTTTCATCTGTTAATAAACCGTTTAATTTACTTGGGTTAACGTGAGTCTTCAAAACCTGTAAAATAGAATTGTCATTAATATTTTGCATATAAATTGTTAATCGGGTGTAATTTGGAAATGGATGAGATACTTCTATCTTATCAGGACCTTTTTAATGATGAGTTGATGTTGGAAGACGTTTAATGGTGATTCTGTAGAAATTATGTACATATCAGCACTAGTGTCTGCTGAATGTTGAGTTCCAGTCATTGACAAAACAATTCGACTAAGTGCGTCGGCCACAACATTAGACTTACCAGGTTTATATTCAATCTGGTAATCGTGCTCCTCTAAGTACGATTTCCAACGCTTCAGTTTAGCGTTCGTATTTTTAGGTGAGAGAGAAAACGTCAAAGGCTGGTGGTCTGTTAAAATTTTAAAGCTTGTCCCATACAAATAATTTCGGAATGTCTGTAGTGCCCAAAAGATTGCAAGCATTTCTTTTTCTGGCACGGAATACTTTTCTTCTGATTTTGATAAGCTCCTTGATGCAAAGTGGATAGGTTTGTCTTTTCCATTTTCACCTTGGGATAGTACCGCTCCTATGGCAAAGTCCGAGGCGTCGGTAGTCAATAAAAATGGTTTGCTATAGTCTGGGTATATTAAAATATCCGAGGACGATAGCAAACTTTTCATTCTTTGAAAACAATTTTGTTCACATTCTGTAAATTTAATTTTTTATTCGAATGGCATCCTTCCCCTCTTAAAAGGTTGGTAAGAGGTTTTGCGATTTTTGCGAAGTCTTTTACGAACCTTCTATAGTAGCCCATCATTCCTAAGAATGATCTTAGCTCTTTGATAGTTCTAGGTTCAGGATAACGTTCTATAGTCTCTATTTTCTTAATATTTGGTTTAAGGCCTTCAGATGTGATAACATATCCAAGAAATTCAATTTCTTTATGTAAAAATTCCGATTTGTCCAGCTGAATCTTTAAATTCGCTTTATTCAATGCTGTTAGAACTACTTCAAGATTATGAAGTACTTCTTCCAAAGATTTTCCAAAAATAATTACGTCGTCAATATAAACGTAACATATTTTGCCAATGTATTCTCGCAATACGTCATCGATCGCTCTTTGAAATATTGCGGGAGCATTTTTTAAACCAAATGGCATACGAGTAAACTCATATTTGCCATTGTTGATAGAAAAAGCAGTTTTATTAATATCGCTCTCTTTCATCTTTATCTGGTGAAAACCAGACGCTAGATCGAGGGTGATGAAATATTTTTGACCTTTCAGCTGATCAATAACATAGTTGATTTCAGGCATCGGGTACCTATCCGAAATAGTTTTTCGTTTAGCTTTCGGTAATCAATTACCATACGAAACTTTTTTCACCGGAGGCGTCGGATTTTTTGGGACAATCCACACTGGGGATGTCCACGCTGATCGCGATGGCCTTATGATTCCATCATGTAGAAGCTTTTCAATTTGTTTGTTTACCTCTCCAGCATATGCAGCTGGGTAAGGATAAACTTTTTGATGAATTGGCATATCATCAACTGTGTTTATGGAGCATTCAACTACTGTGCTACATGTTAGTTTAGAGTCCGGCATATAAAATACTTCTACGTGTTTGTTCAATACACTAAGCAGCTGATCTTTCTCATTCTTTGAAAGATGAGACGTACGGTATGTGTGCTCTGTCTGATTTGACTGGCAAGTTACTTGAGCTGTGTGAGGTGGATTTTGTTGAGATAGGTTATTTGAAGCGGTTCTCGCGGGCGAATATTGAAGAAGTGGAACGTTCAATGATCCGTTCCCTTTGTTTAACTGCAGCATGCTTTTTCCTAGATCAATTTTTGCGTTAAGTGCGTTTAAAATTCCTGTTCCAATTATCCCATGGAAAAATGGGTGAAAATCATGTAAGAGGAACTGGGCACAATAATTTATTTTTGGATAAAAAAATCAATGTCAATTGCTGTGTCAGCATTGAACTTGCCATTAGCACTTCCGATATCGTTTGCTTTGAAACGATATGGTTTTGCAAGAGAATAATGATTAGCCAACATTGGGTGGATAAGGTTTATATTCGCACCCGTGTCGATTAGGAAGGGAAACTCACCTATATTGGTTTTCAATTTTATATATGGCATTGTTGGTATTACCAACGTGGGTGCCATTCTAAAAAATTAGCCTCTTGTGATTCAGAGGTATTTTGCTCTGGTTGAATGAATCCTGAAGCTTCTCCCGTTTCATATCCATAGGCCTCTTCATATGAGGTGTCGTCATAGGAATCTTTGTTCTGTTCGTCATAATAATAATATTGTTCATCGTCGTAACCTTCGTTGCATATGTCGTTCGAATCTAGAGGATGCGCCTGTCTTTTGCATTATGCTGATATTGTTGGGAGGGAGGGAGTGGACGTTTAAAATTAAGCGGAGGGCGATTACTGTAATTAATTACCCTTGTTTTCAAAGTCGGATCCACTTCCATCGGTTGAGGATATTGTGGTGGATTAGGTGGGTTTGGTCTAAATGGATTGGTATGGAATGGGTTTAGTCGATTTTGATTTTGTTGATAAGGTTGTTGTGAAAACGGATTTGTTTGTGGGAAATTTTGCCGATAAGGATATGCACTTTGGAATGGTCGTCCTCTAGGAGGAAGAGCTGGTGGTAAGAATGCTCTAGGTTGTGTTGGGTATATTCTAGGAGGTAAAATTGGTGGTTCCCGGGGTTTTGGGGTGCCTGTCCACTAAACTCGTTTTTAAATGGAGATGATCGAATATCCATGTTAGAATATTCGATACAAAAATTAAATGCTTGACTTAATGTAGTAGGGTTGGTGCTTTTGAGTAAAATGCTTAGAGGTTTATCAAGACCTCTTATAAATGCATCTACTGATTTTTCACGGAAGTATGTGATGTGAGCAGCGGCACTTTGGCTCATAACCCTATCGGTTTGTATCTGAGCTATTATTAATGATAGTAGTTCATTTACACGGCTATAGTATGCAGTAATGGTTTCGTTCGCTGACTTTTTAATGGAGGTCAGCTGGAAATCAAGGGTTTTAATATCTCTTTGATCCTTATAGTAAAGGATCAAAGTATTTTTAATGTCTGCCCAATTGGTTTGGACATTGTTCGCGTTTAAAACGTTCGCCGCTTCTCCGTCAACTTTGCGACGAACGGTTCGCTCTAAAACGCTAATTTGTACAGGTGTTGCACCCTTTTCTCGGTATGCCCGAAAGATAGAGTCAACATCGGAAATCCAATCAATTAATTTGGTCGGATCTCCGTAGAATACTTTGATATCTTTGACAAAATCAGGAATTTTGCCAATATTGATGAATTCCTCAGTAGTTAGAGGTGCCAAGTTTTGATTAAGGGCCATGATTCTCCCAAAATATATATCGAATCTAGATTTTTTCCTATCAATGATCTTCAGTTTAAAAAACAATATTTCAATACGTTTGGTTTTGATAACTCACTTTTCACTAATTTGTTTCACTATTTATAAATAATAAATGGTTCACTTTAATCAATTTAAAAATTAAAATAAATGGTTAACAAAAGGTTGTCTACTTACAATAAAATTTTCATCCCTTCGTTCCGTGGGGAGAAAAGAAGCAGGCACTTCGGGAGGTTCCTGTTTGCTGATCCGCTACTGAGGGCCCTTGTGCCGATCGGGAGTTTTCCACGGTGTCTTCTTTTCTGCTTCGTTGATTGTTGATGCTGGCTCTTTGAACCAGGTTTCACTTGGCGGCTCCGGCTCCTTCAACCGGGTATGATTTTTTTAGGATTTTTAGCACTGCACTGATATGAAGATTTCGTTAGCAGCACGGCTCTTTGAACCGTTATTTGTTGAATGGTTGTCAACTTTTCAAGATTTTCACTACCACTTGTCTTCACTTTTTAAGATTTTTCACCAACAATTCAACTTATCAATTCCACACGCGAAGGTCCCTATTCGGGCGCCAGTTACGATTTTACAGATGGGGGTTCACAAAAAATAAAAGCCGAAACGTATAGATCCGATGTTAAAACAAGACTGATTTATTAATACAATTCTAATTGCTAAGAAACCTAATTGTCCCTAGCTACATGATGACAGTCCCACGGTCGCGGTGTCGGCTCAGCATTTTCGGGATCCCACGGTGAAATGTTTACCTCGATGTCACGTCGCTTTCTTCCCACGGAAGACGGGTGTTAACTCTCGCAAGTCCTTCTCAAATAAAAAAAAATGTAGTAAAGGGTGTCCACAGTTAAATTGCATCACGTTAAACTCGTTCTTAAAACAAATCTCTGAACCGCTTATCAGGAAATAAAATCTGTATCCACGTTAATCCGGACACCTTCAAATCATTGTAACTTTTGAAATATTGCACGTACGAATAAAAAATTTCACTGTGGTATAGCTGAGAGTCTATGATGAAGAAGTCTATGATTGATATTTACATTTCATGTTTAGTATTCAAGATGGTGAAGAAATGAAAACAGGTGCGCGAGCGAATTTTGTACGGGTGTACGGCAAATCCGGACTTGTCAATACGGGACCTTGCAAAAACATTGGATTTGCCTAAATCCACTGTTCACGATGTGTTCAAATCATTTTCGGAACGTTTGGCGGTGGAGAGGAAACCGAGAAGTGACTAAAACATTGAACGCGCTGATCCTGTCATGGACGGAAAGGTGAAAAGGATATTAACGAAAAACCAAAATCTCTCCATTCGAACGGTGGCTCGTAACATAGGGATGTCGCCTGGTTTTGTATAAAAATCAAAACAATGTTTGGGATTTAAGTCATATAAAGTTAAAACAGTTCCAAATCGCAACGACAAACAGAACTTGGCAGCAAAATCACGGGCTCGACGTTTATACTGCGAATATTTTTCATGCGTTGTTATGGACGATGAAACTTATGTCCTGGAAGATTTCAAGCAGCTTCCAGGGCTGGCTTTTTATTCTGCTATGGCCAGAAATGCTACCTAAAAAAATACCTTGTATGGCAAGCAATTTGCACGTGTGGCAAAAAGAGTATATCTTTCGTCACTTCAGGCACAATCAACAAGGAGATCTATCAGAAAGAGTGTATGCAGAAGCGATTGCTACCCTTCATCAAAAGTTACAAAGAAAAACCTTTGTTCTGGCCCGATTTGACATCATGCCACTATGCTAAAACTGTGAAGGAGTGGTACCAAGCAAATCAAGTGAACATTGTACCAAAATCCTCAAACCCGCCAAATTGCCCAGTGCTACGGCCAATCGAGAGATATTGGGCTCTGATGAAGCGGAAGCTTCCTGGAAAAAAGCAAGGAATCAAAGACATCAAACACTTCCACTTCCAGCAAATTTGGACAAAGACGGCTTCTACGATTTCTGAAGAGTCTATACAAACCCTAATGGACGGAGTTAAGCGCAAAGTTCGAAAATTTTATGCAAATACCGAATAACTATGTTTTGTCTTCACGAATTGTTGAAACACATCCCATGAATGTGAAATAAACAAATACGACGGAAATATAATGTGAAATTTATGTTTTATTCATGTTTTGTGGTGTCCGGATTATTGCGGATACAGACCTTATTCAGGGAATAAAATACGATGCATAATCTTGGTCGAACTTTTTTCTTAATATCAGGTATAAGATTTTGTACAACGCTTGAACCGAATTTTTTTTCAACCATGACTTCAACATTTCCTGTTCTGTAGTGACAACTTTAGGATTCTTACGAAGTTCGTGCTTCATTATAGCCCAATATTTTTCAATTGGCCGCAACTCTGGAGAGTTTGGGGGATTAAGATCCTTCTGCACGAAATTGACACCATTCGTCTTGTCCCTTTCCAGAACATTCTTGGAATAGTAACAAGAGGCTAGGTCCGGCAAAAAAAAAAGTACGAACGTTGTGTGTTTTGAGAAACAGAAGCAGTTTTTTCAGGCATTCATTCATGTATACTTAAACATTTACAGTTGAAATTGCCACGAAAGGATTGCTCCGTTTACCACAAAAACAAATCTCCTGCCAAATCATGAATTTCTTGGGGAACTTTGACAATTACTGGTTGCCGGGAATTTGTTTACGTCGCTTCTACGTCGTCCACGATGCAGCAGTGTGGTTTGGTCCACATTTGGCTGTACAGCTTACACGCACGTGTTTAAGCTGTCGTATTCGCGGTTTGGAGCTTTCTGAACTTTGAACGAACGGAGCCCGGCTCGTTTCTTGTTCCACTCGCTTGTGATCCTTCACACAGTACGGAACACTTTTTCTACCACTCACCTTCTTCCGATCGATAGTTAAACGTTCCCCAAAACGTTTTATGATACGAGATGCTGGTGAATTTTCAACATCTTTCCGATGGCTCAGCGCGAAAGAAGTGGGTTGTCGAGGTGCGTGTGCAAAATGTTCTTGCGCACTTGCTGTTCCTTCGACTCCATTTTCGCAACTACGACACATTTCGCAATAAAACTCACGCAATGTAAGCAATACACGCTGAGCTCATTTCACCCTAAATTTCGTTGAAATCAACCCAAAGAGCGAAATGTTTCAGCTTATTCAAAGTGATGCAATTTAACTGTGGACACCGTTTAAAGATTTATACAGGATACACTTCGTCCAGGAGCTAAGTCTCTTTGACCGCAGTTGCTCGTAGAGCCCGTAGTAGGCCCCTTCCACTGATAACACGCCTCCGGATCTCATGGTTGTTACCATTGTTTGCAGTAACCAGTGAGCCGAGACAGACAAATTCGTCAACTACCTTGAACTCATCGCCGTCGATAGTTACACTGCTAGAAGGGGTCTATTTCTAACATGTTCCTAGCATAGTGACATGAGGCAAGATGAGACCAAATATAGACGAGAACCCCTGTGATTCTTTAAGGATGAGAAGGACACACTATTGCTTATACATTTCACCATTAATAGTTCCAGAAGTGATGAAGGAAGTGCTCATTTTACCACAACCTCAAACGGCTGCCAGGCTGCTTGAATTCTGTAACGAGCTTATTGGTCATCTTGAAATCAACCGGGTCACTTATGAAACCCGCTTTCCTTTCTATCAAAATTAAAACACCCCTTAATGGTTTTTGTCTCACGGGACACGTGGTATTACCGTTACCAAACCTCTTAGTGATTAGTGTATGGAATGCATTCGGTAAGATTTCGTTTTTCAGATCATTTATTTGTACAGGCTCAGACGATTTTACTTTACAGAGCCAAGTTTTCGTATTTATATACATCGATTATCTTAAACCTAACGTTAAGGGAATAGGGCCGATTACTCGCGGCCGTCTCGAGGTTAACAGGAATAACAACTGAAAGGATGGAAAGGTGGGCTGGAATTTGAAGTGTGTTTTATATAACACATTTTTTATATTCTAAATTGTCTCAACACTTAAAACTGTGCAACTTTTGGCTTCTTATGACTTGAACATTTTTGAGAAAAAAAACACAAACATACACAGAAAAAAAAACTTATACTAAACATACAGGTTAAACTTATAACAATCTTAAACTAATGTTAGTCAAAAACACATAAATGAGTTTCATAAACTCCAGGTCACGCAGAGCCAAAATATCTCGAACTGGTACATTGGGTTGTCTACCTCGAGCCCGCAGGGAATCATAAAGCTCAGATCTGGCTTCGTGATGCTCGGCACATGACCAAACGATGTGATCTGTGTCCTGATAGCCTTGTCCACACTCACAGAGATTGCTGTCACTCAGCCCAACACGGTATAAATGAGCGTTCAAAGAATGATAATTGGACATGAGGTGAGGCATCACACGAATGTAGTCTCGACCCACATCCATACCCCAAAACCTTGATTTCTTCGACATTTTTGGGATGATATTTAGGATATTGCCATCGCCCCAAATCTCATTTACTCCATTTATACTGCCAGCTAACGAGCGACTGTTGACGAAAAATAGCAAAAAAATCGTTGAAGGCGATTTGTCGATCCATAGCGCCCACCTTTGCAAGCGAGTTCGCTTTCTCATTGCCCGGGATAGAACAATGAGATGGGACCCATACAAAAGTGATGGTAAAATAACGCGAAGATAAACAGCTTAGAAGCTCCTGTATTGTCATGAGAAAATACGAGGAGTGCTTACCGGCCTCAATGAGCGAATAGCCTCTATAGAACTGAGACTATCCGTGCAAATGAAATACTGATCCAGTGTTAGTGAGGCAACAATTTCTAGCGTGAAGTGTACTGCCGCTAATTCAGCGACATATTCGGAACAAGGAGCTTGAAGTTTGCGATTGGCGCTATAAATTTCATTAAATATACCAAAACCTACTGACTCCTCTATCAATGATCCGTCAGTGACGAACGATTTAGTGGAATCAACATGGCCAAACTTTGCAGCAAATATTAAAGGAGCAATCATAGGACGATGATGCTCTGGAATTCCACGAAGCTCCTGCTTAATGGATAAATCAAAATGAACCAAACTGCCGAAGTCTGAGAAGCAAACACGATTGGAAATGTTCGGCGAAGGGCTGACATCCTGTGTTATGTACAAATGGTACAAGGTCATGAAGCGGGTTTGAGGATTCAACTCAAGGAGCTTCTCAAAATGTTCGATTACCTGAGGGTTCATAACTTCACACCTGGTGAGGAGCCGGAGAGATAACTCTGTAAACCGATCTGAGAGTGGCAACATGCCAGCCAGCACTTCAAGACTCACGGTGTGAGCCAAATGCATGCAACCTAACGCGATACGAAGACACCGATACTGAATACGTTCCATTTTAATGAAGTGCGACCGTGCCGCTGACTGAAAACAAAAACTACCGTATTCCATAACCGACAAAATCGTTCTCCGGTACAACGTTAGAAGATCTTGCGAATGCGCTCTCTACCAGGTCCCGGTAATTGTGCAGAAAAAGTTGACCCTTTGCTGGCCTTTTCGCTTCAGATACTCAATATGGGATCTCCAGGTGCACTTTGAATCGAAGTTATCAGCTTACCCCAAATTTGAAGCTTCGGTTGTGCTGAGTTATGCTTCCTAGAAAAAACTACCAACTCAGTTTTCTCCGTAGAGAATTCGATACCTAGCTCTAGAGCCTAAGTAGACAAATTGTCTAAGGTATTTTGTAAGGGTCCTTGCAGATTGACCCCATTGGGTCCCGTGACAGACACTACGCCGTCATCTGCAAGTTGTCTCAACGTACAGTTGTCACTTAGACAACCGTCAATGTCTTTGAAATAAACATTATTCAAAAGGGGGCTTAAACATGATCCCTGGGGGAGACCCATGTAGCTAAATCGGAAAGCTGCAGAGGTTCCATGAGAGAAGCTCTAATGTTTCTCTGACAGCAAATTGTACAAAAAATTATTCATGGTGAAAAGCCACACGCGTGGAGTTTATCTGAAAGAACTTCAACAGATACTGAATCAAAAGCCCCCTTTATGTCCAAGAATACAGAAGCCATTTGCTTTTTTCTAGCAAAAGCTAACTCAATATCTGTGGAAAGCAACGCGAGACAGTCGTTCGTTCCCTTACCCATACGGAAACCATATTGAGTATCTGAAAGCAGTCTCAACCCATTTGTCCAGACGGAAAAAGATCATTTTCTCCAACAACTTTCGAATACAGGATGAGTCGATGAGTCGAAAGGAGTTGTGGTCGGACGCGAGCTTACCAGGTTTTTGAATGGCAATAACTCTCACCCGTCTCCAATCATCCGGAACAATGTTAAGTTCCAGAAACTGATTAAACAAGTTCAACATCCGCCTCTTTGCGGGAGGTTCTTAAGCAAGTTGAACTTGATCCTATCCGCCCCTGGAGCCGTATTGCCACACGAAAGGCGTGGGAGCGAGAGAGTTCTATCATTGAAAAGGGTTGGCTGATCTCATCTATCGGATGTTCGGTTTCGCGAGGAATGATCCGTGCCGGCACAGAATCTGGACAAACATTTCGCGAAAACTTGAGGATCCATTGGTCCGAGTACTCCTCGCTCTCGTTGTTTGTAGTTCGGTTACGCAATCTTCGCGCCGTGTTCCAAAGAGTACTCATCGACGTTTCACGCGATAACTCGTTCACGAATGTTCGCCAGTAACCGCTTTCTTGGCCTTGATGAGGCTCTTAAGTTCGCGTTCGAGAGCCATGTACATTTCAAAGTGCTCAGGTGTTCCACGTCTACGAAAAACTTTAAACGCGTCGGACTTTTTACGGTAAACTCGTGCATTGCTGATCCCACCATGGAGAAGGAGCTTTTCTGCGAAATGACGTTCCTGGAACCGGTCGAGTTTGAGCTTGAAGCGCGCTGTCTAAGATCAGGTTGGAGATGACGTAATATTCTTCAGCGAAGGAAGGCCTTTAACCATCGTTACGGCTTCAACTTCTGCTGCCCTAAACCTTGTCCAATCGATGTGACGGGTTAGATCATACGCGACGTTGATGGATTCCGACGGATTGATCCCAGTGGCAATCGAAATTTTTATTGGGATCTTGAACCACATTCCATGTGCAATCCAACGATAATGAATTCGAACAAAGTGTGAGGTCTAATCTACTGCCAACTGAGGATGTACCAGCCAAACGTGTTACTTCTCCATTGTTAAGTACTGTCATATTGAAGTTGTCATATACCAGGGAAGACCGGTTGTCATCGTACAGTTCTCCACAGCCTGTACCGTTAGAGTTAAAATCTCCTGGAAGAAGGACCGAACACAAATATCTGAATGTTGTTTTCGGTTAATCGAGGCTCTAGGAGGAAAATACATAGAAGCAATGCAAAGGCTTTTTTTTAATAACAGCCTGACATGCGACAACTTCAATACCTGGAGTTTTAGGAAAATTCACTCTATAGAAGGAGTAGCACTTTTTGATCCCCAAAAGTACTCCTCCACGCGAATATCCTCACGATCAAGACGAATAATATTGAAAACATGAAAAGTAAGATCGATTTCACAAAGAGCGAATGCATCACAACCGGTTTTGTGAGCCAAAAATTTGAAAGATTCCAATTTAGGAATAAAACTTCGGCAACTCCACTGCAGAACAGTGATCAAATCCTTGGCCTCATTTGGAAAATTATCCATCGAAGGAAATAATAGCCGCAAGGAGGGGCCACTTAATTGTCAATTGCTTCAAATAAGTCTTCACTGTTGGAAGCATTGCCAAACAATGCTTTTGAGAGGGTCAGAAATTTCGAGGTACTTAAA
>JASCZW010019330.1:0-13948 GCA_034211315.2 Aedes japonicus
TACACTTTTGATTGTTATTTTTGTATTCTCCCCAGCGCGGAAGTAACGATCTTTGATGAAGTTTTTCAGAAGCAGATAATTTATCATCTCCATGCAAAGCGCTAGGAGTGGACAGTAATTTTATTGCTAGAACAGAATCAGGCTGTTGCTAGGCGAAATTAAGAATGTGAGTGAGAGTATGTGTGGAAATGGAGAACTTTAAAATGAGCCACTTAACTTACTAGCTTAGCCGTAAGGGCATCTTCAACGGTGGTCTAAATCGTGGTTTGCTTTTATTTTTTTAAACCAAACGCAAAAACATGGTTGCACCGGTGTTGTAAATTTGGTTTTATACCGGACCTATTTTGCATCATTTTAAATCTGGTTTATGTTTTGATCTATTATTGCAGCAATTGGAACAAGAAAAATACCGCTCCAAAACAATACACGCTGCTTGACAATACCAATTAATGAGTAAAATTTTAGCTTTCACTAAACAAAAAATCAACTTTATGGAGTATATTCTTAGGTACATTTCTGAGCTAAAAAGTGGCCGTGTTTGGAGCGGGTAATGCTGGCGCTGGACAGAAAGTGATGATGCTCGGATGCTGATAATTACCTGAAGTTGCTCATGATTCTAGCGAATTGCCTTTTCGTCTTATTCCTGAATAACGAATAGGTCTCTTAGTCTTTTACAGCCACTGTATTTTCCGGGAAACGCTGACTAGTTCAAATTAAAGAAACTCCCGGAATTGTGACTTTTAGGGATTTTACGACTAATTTGTTGGTAAATTTCGATTCCGAATAGTATTTCCGATTGCTTGGAAATCGTGAATCATGAAATCTTCAAATTTAACAGTCGGTTCACTCGCAAATACCTCAAACAGATAAGTTTTAGAGAAGCCTGTTATATTGAAACTTTCGGGAGGTATATTGGGGGTCAGGGTTTTCAGGCTCATCTCCTGGGAAAGGGGAAAGATTTTACTATGGCAGTTTTGATAAGCTTTCTGGGAGATGATAGGACTAATTCGTATTTTCCGGAACAAAAGATCAAATATCTTTATTTTTTAAACATTATATTATTCAATTGCATACTATTCAGCTAACATGAAATATTGCGTTTTCAACAGCTAACAAGCAAATACATGAATTGGTCATAACTTCTATAAGGCTCTAAAATCTGAAAGAATTTTAAGCAATATTTTCTGAATTACTGCGAACTTTGGAATATCTTTGAAGGTTTGGTGGACATATAACCCAAGTAACCACGAGGCTATAGTAGCATGCATATATAGGGCATATAGTCCATTTTTGAAGTTAGATTTAAGCTGAAAAGGGTCCCAATAAGATCTAAATAACACTATATCTTTTGTTATGCCTTCATACATTGCTAAAGTAGCATTATTGCATTGGTAATCACTGAATTCTTAATACTAATCAAACGTTTCATTTCAAAAGATTGATTAAGCTTTTCGGAAGTTGAATAAACTTATAGGAAGTTTCAAGATTATCGTGAAGTTTGCTCTCACTAGAGAAGAGAAGTGGTGGAACTAAAGAAAATTCCATTGAATTGCCGAATTCTCAACGTTTATGGAAACTTGAATCCAAAAGGTTTACTGATCATCCATGGAGTAGAAACTGCTTTTTTGAAATAACCAGAACTTTGAGAAGCAGATTTAGCCAGAATCTCACACATATTTTAACAATTTGCGAGCGATGGAAAAAACATCTGATTTGCAATTTTTTTTAATAAATTGGTGGAATTTATCTGAAATAAATAGCACTTCCGAAATTATGTTGAGTCTAACAAGATTTTTTAAAGAATCTCCAAGATTGTGATTCTGCGGAAATTACAAGAAATTTATTAAATATTTAAAAAAGTAGTTGATTTTTTTTATTCTCGTTTTGATTTGGCACGAAAAGTTATCGAGTTGTTAAAAGTTTAAGATCTCCTTGCAATTTAAGTACCCTGATTATCTCGAATGTTTCGTGGACAATTTTAAAGTTTTTTCCTAATCTTGTGAAAAAAAACTCTTGGAATATTTGCCGGACTATAGAGAATCGTCAAGAAATCCTTTGAAGTTTTCTGAAATTCTGGGCTGTTCTCTCAAATTCTCAGCACCTGGGAAATTGTTTGAGCTTTTGGGAAGTACCCTGAATTTCTGGAAAGTTTTTTGAATATTTGAGACGTTCTTTAAACGTCTGAGATGTTCACTGATTTTCTAGAATGTTTTCTGATCGTTGAGGAAGTTCCTTTTTCTTTGTAGACGTTCCCTGAAGTTGGATAGTTTTCTAAATTTCTGGGAGGTACCCTGAACTTTAATGAAATCCCTTGTAACCCTACAAGTTACCTGAACTTCTGAGAAGTTTTCTAGACCTCCAGAAATATCCGCCAACTTTGAAAAGTTCTCTGAACTTGTGGGATGTCCTCTAATTTTCTTAAAAATTCCCTGAACTTTTTGGAAGTTTCCTGAACATCTTGGTCATTGTATGAACTTAAGAATAATACCTTAGAAAAGTCTGATACGTTATCTGATATTCTGGGTAGTTCCTGAATTTCTGAAGAGTTGCATGATCTTCTAGGAAGAACCATTAACTATTGGTAAGTTCCCAGAACCCATGTGCCCAGCCCCTTGCATTTATGAAAAATTCCCTGAATTCTTGGGAAATACCCTGAATTTCAGTGAAATTGCTGAATTTTTGGTAGGTATCCATAATTTCTTGGAATTTCCCTGATTTTCTGGAATGGTTCCTTAAGTACAGAAAATTGCAAAACTTTTGGGAAGTTTCCTGAATTTCTTTGAATTGTAATTAACTTTTGATAAGTGACCTGAGTTTCTGGGAAGTTCACTGAATTTATGTGATTTTTTGTTGAACTTTTGGGAAGCATTTTCATTTATAAAAAAAACTTCCCGTCTTTCAGTGTTACTTACGTTGCTAATCAGACCAACGCCGGTATGGCCTCGCTGTTCACACAGTTGTCTCCATTGAAATCGGCCCGTAGATGTACTTCGCCAGCCTTGCTCTTTGCGGAGAGTCAGCAGGTCACCTTTACCTTGAAAGATCCACCTTTCTCGCTGCGCGGCTGATCTTCTGGTACCCGTCGGTTCGTTTTCGAGAACCATTTTAACAGGGTTGTCGTCCGACATTCTTACGACGTGCCTAGTACACCGTAGTCACCCGTTTTTAGCGATGTGTACGATGGGAAGTTCTCCCAGCAACTGATGCAATTCGTGGTTCATTCGCCTCCTCCACCTTTCGTCTTCCATCTCCACTACACCGTAGATAATACGCAACACCTTCCGTTCAAAGACACCAAGGACGCGTTGGTCCTCCAGTGATGTCCATTTTCGTGGCCGTAGAGAACTACCGGTATAATTAATGCCTTTTAGTCCTTTGGAGTCAAAAGTAGGCACGATTGCCAGCCATAATACGCTTGTATATAACTCTGCTGGCGTCGTTATCGGCAGTCACCAATGAGCTCAGTTACACGAATAGGTACGTGGTAGGAGGCTCACATTGTCTATTCGTGAGCCTCTTCTCTTCATGTAGTTTGTTTTTAATGCATTAATCACAAGCTCAATACTACCAGCTTCAGCTTTAAGTCTGATGAACGTTTTCGCCATCGTCTCAAAGTTACGTTCTACGATATTAACGTCATCAGCGAAGCCAAATAGTTGAGCAGACTTCCTGAAGATCGTGGCCCCGTGTCTTGTTATTTGAATCACACCCCCCAAAGCAATGTTAAACAACAAATACGACAATCCATCACCTTGCCGTAACCCTCTCCAAGATTCGAAGGGACTCGCGAGTGTCCATCACGTTTCCACCACGAAAAGGCGACTATTGGAAATCAAGATCTGCTGTGGCAGCAGCTTTGCTCGCTGAATCTCAGCGAAGGAAGAAACGTCCAGAAGCACATCGAAAAGATGGAGGATCCTTTTGTTATCTGGACAACGCAGGTGTGGAGCTTAGTGAGTTTGCCGTCGTCGTTTCACAGCTTCGTTTCTTCGCTGGAGAGCAGGCCTCAAGAAGACTTGATGATCGATCTAGTGCTGACTAGACTTCGGGATGAATTCCAGAAGCGGAGAAGCCAGCAAGGAAATTGTGCCAAGGAAGCGAAGGCCATGAAGATGGTAGTGAAGCCGAAGGCTGACATCCGGAAGTGTTTGCTACATACCAGGGTATTTGAAAAAGCATTGCCGGAATTTTCTAGCAGCGTCGAAAGGACATGGTTCAAGTCAGTCGAGTCAGAAGGATAGCTCAACCAGCAAGCAAAGCAGGTTCATGCTCAACCGGCACCGACACAGCTGGATCCTTAAAAACAAAGTGAAAACCCTAGAACTGTTTTCGGAGCAGTATGCTTTGTCGCAGGAGGAGTGATTTGAAGGCTAATCTCGGTTCGGAAGATGGCGCTCAAAGGCGCTAAATCGCCGGATGGCGCTATAGTGGCAGTAGATAAAATCGTCGGAACCAGTACAAATTGAAAATTGTCGAGCAATGTACAATAGCAGTGTTTGAGAATCACAATCTGTTGTGTCAGCACACTTGGCATAGAAGGATTGGTCACCGAGATGCTGACGTCATAAGGTTGATTAAGGTGCAGAATCTGGGTTAGAATCGATGTACTGTGGTGAGCAGACCGTGTGCGAATGCTGCCTGAAAGGAAGATTGGCTCAATATCCTTTCCAGCAGGAACTGAACGGAAGTCGAAACAGCCACATGGATCTTTGTGGCCCTATGGAGAATCGAACGCTCCTGAAGTCCAAGGACGAAGCATCAGGGGAGATCAAAGAATACGTAAGCTGAACGGAAAACGGATTCGGAAGGAAACCCCGAATCATTCGATCTGATGGCGAAGGTGAGTATACAAGGAACGATTTACTTGAGTTTTATAAACTCGAATGTATAGAAGTGCGATTTACGGTTCCCTACTCCCTGCAACAAAATGGGCTAGCGGCACGCAAAAATCGAGCACTTCAGGAGATGGCGAACTGCATGCTGCTTAATGTAAGCCTGCCAAAATGTTATTGGGGAAAAGCAGATCTGATAGCAACGTATGATCAAAACCGATTGCCTACTCGTTTCCTGGACCGTACATCGTACGAGATGTGAACTTGAACGAAACCGGACATGACCCGTCAGCGAGTTTTTGGGTATTGCGAATATGTCCATGTGCCAAGTTGCAAGCAGAAAAAAATTGATGCCAAAGCGAAGAGACTTGTGTTTGTCGGATACTCAGATCAGAATCAGCCGGGACGCACGGCTCATCGAGCTTGACAACGGCTCAGAATAAAAAGCCGTAGCTCAGGAGAATCGAGAAGGCCCTGTGAAGGTGATGAAGAAGACAATATTGAAGTGATCTTGGTTCCGAATCAAAGGAAAGAGGAAGTTGAAGCACCGGAAGAAGAGAAAAAACAAGAATCTGTTTACCAAGACGCTGATGAAGAAAAGGATTTTCTTAGGTTCGAGGATGAAAATATCGATGAACCCGGACAACAAGTGCAGAAAAGAGCACCCCGCTCTACACGAGGTGATCTTCCCAGAAGATTTGACGATTTTGCGGTAGGGTTGACAGTATTAGAAAATTTGAATGATTATTTCGAGCTGAGCTTTCGTTCTGGGCGACATTTTTTGGGATTGGAAACTCAAAAGGAGAATGGAATCTACTTCATGTGACTTACGGCCTACATCGATAAGTTAGTCATCAAGCTAGGCATGGAGAAGGCTGCGCTAAAAGTTTCCTCTCTCTTGGCACTATCAATAAGGATGAATCCTAGAAAGTGTAAGCTGTAACTAGAAATGAGTAGAAACATTTGTATTTTCTATTTAATTCCAACTACCTGTATTGCTTATATTGACAGACATGCGAAGTTGGTCTTCAATGTGCAGGCTGGAAGGCTGGAAGACAATCTTTCAGTCTGCACATTGTTGACGACATACGTGTCTCTGTCAAGATAAGCAATAAAGGTAGTTGTAATTAAATGGAAAATACTAATCTTTCTTCTCGTTTCCAGTTATCAATAAGGATGTGTAAGAGAAAGAATGTCTGTAAAAGCGGTTACTATCGTTTATAAGAAACCACCACCCTCCAGCTCTGTTTTGGTCTCTTATCACTATCCGAAATACGTCCTGGAATGGTATAATGTACAAGAGAGGCATAACACGTGCCAAAACAGCCAATCTACCAAACTGTCCAGAACTTCGCCCAATCGAGAAGTACTGGGCTCTGGTTAAGCGGAAACTCTTCAAAACTAAGAATAAAGCAAATGGTACCGATGATTTCAAGGATAATCGTCACGACGGTTGTATCTGAGGATAACGTACGGAACTTGATGGCGAGTGTACCATAGAAAGTTCAAGAATTATATAGAATTGTATAGAAAGAAGAAGTAACACCTTGATCAACTGATTCTTATGTAGATATAACTCTATTATTGTGAAATAAACAGTGAGTTTGTAGAATTATGTATAAATTCTTGTTGCTACTATTATTAAATTGTCCGAAATATCACGTGGACAGACTTCAGAAAAATGATAGCACAAGCGTTGATGGAATAGTCGTCTAAAATCTGTCGAGAAACATTAAGAAGAAAGTGCGTGACCACGCGAAGTCAACGGAATAACTAAATAAATATTATTGTCCATTGGTCATTGTATATGTAAAGAACTTGATTTTTTTTAAATTTAAACTCCGCCGAAAAAAATTCAATAGAAACAGTTGCTTCCCGACCAATAATTGGGGATACGGTGCTCATTTTTATATGATTTCAGCACAACCATACCTATTAAAAAAAGAACGGGTTTCGTACTTAGCGCCCAAAAAAATTGAACCTTCTATCATGCTTTGATGATTAGTTTGGCTCATGTATTAGACATGTGTGAATGTTACCAAAATACCTTTTAAGCAAAACTCCACCAACTTGCTGTTTTCGACATCTTTCACCGAGAGACGAGCCCCCCCACTCCCGGAAGTCATCGCCAAGATCCGTGTGATATCACCAACCAAATCTACTCCCCTATGCTAGCAATGATAAAACACTCGCTCATAATCATCATGATCATCAAAACCACATACTGGAAGCTTCTCTAATGATAGCAACTAATGGGCGATGCGTGTATGCAATGCTCTCGTTATTATTATTATTTTTTTCTCTTCCGGAAGACTGAATCGCACACAATTAAGAGCTACAGCAGCCTCCGCGCGACTAATCTCACCCCAAATTACATAATCTCCATCGCAGTGCTCCATCTCGTAGTAAACGTAAAAATATGCACTCAAATGCGAGGATATGTTATCCGGTACCACCAAGAAATAATTGATCCACACCAGGTCCGTACAAGTGTGATGATACGAATGGAAATCATCTCGCAACCCATCAACAATAACAGCCTGCAAAACATTCGACGTCGCCGTAGTCGGCATCGGTACCCGTCATAACCAAATTAGGCCTCTGCTCTCGGTTGGTGAAAATGGTGGCGAAGGCGGTAACGACGGTTATGGTGCGAATCATAATCGGCCGAAGAGAGGAGTTCCTAGAACAATTATCATGACCAATATAACAAATGAAATGTTTTCTGTGAACATTGTGTTCCCCAAAATAATTTGATTATGCTCTCCAAATTGTTCCGATGGCTTATATCACGGAAAAATGCGATACATAAATGTTGGTCAATTGATTGCCTCATTGAATTCTCGGTGCGAAGGCGCGTTGGGTGGAAAATCCGTTTTTATGTATGGGTGAGGCAAGTGATAACATCGCGCTTTGATTGCATCCGCTGGTCCATTAATATTGTCCCACACAAAGAGGAATGCTGGTTTCAAAACAATCATTATGAAAACAATAATACATAATGAATATGTCATTTGCTTTTTTTGTCTTGATTGACAATATAGGCTAGAGTACGCATGCCAAGTAGGGCTAAAAAACGGATTATAAACCACATGGATGAGGAAGTAGGTAGACCCATGGGCTTAAAATCACTAGAGATTACAACTTCCATAAATCAAGCGGAAACGAAACTTCTGCAGCACGGTAAAAGCTAGAAAAGAATTCGCTGGGTACCAACAATCCTTGACTGAGTACGTTCAAAAGCCTATTTGGGAGTGATCGGTTGAGAAATGTGAAATATCTGAGCCCACAACGCTGCCGGTAATATCGGCAGTCGCTCTGGGTGAAATCGAAAGATACCAGGTAACCAAAGCAGTGTCATGCTACCTTTGCGGCATAAGAAGGACCCTGATCGCTTCTTTGTGCGGATAAGGATGCTCATCGGATTGGTAAATTGTAGTTATATTAAATTAAAATTGAAGCCGGTAAAGCACTCCTCGTATTTTCTCACGAATAAAAAACAGGAGTTGCTAAGTGCTTTATAGTGGCATAATTTCATCATCACCTTTGTATGGGTCCCATCTCATTGTTCAGTTCAATAGTTGGCTATGAGAGAGCGGATTCGCTTGCAAAGGTGAGCGCTATAGAAGGCGATATTTACGATCGACAAATCACCTTTATTGAATTTTTTGCTATTTTTTGTCAACAGTCACTCGTCAGCTGGTCAGCTCGTCAGCTATATGGAGTAGATGAGATTTGGGGTGATGCCAATATTCTATCATCCCAAAGGTGTCGAAGAAATCTTGGTTTTAGGGTATGGTTTGTGGGTCGAGACTTCATTCGTGTGATGTCTCGCCTCTTGCCCAATCATTATTCTGTGAACGCTTATTTATACCGAGTTGGGCTGAGCGACAGCAATCTCTGCGAATGCGGACAAGGTTTCCAAAGCGCAGATCACATTGTTTGGTCGTGTGCTGAACGTCGTGGAGGCAGATCTGAGCTTCATGATTCCCTTCCGGCTCGAGGTAGACAACATAGAAAAAAATAATTAATATTACAAGCGCGTAAAACTTCCCCTCGTTTAATACCAACCCAAAGCAGGCGTAAACAACGCAATTGGTTGTAGTCTTTGATGCGCCATACAACAATGTTTGCAATCTTTCATACAACAGGCTTGATTCAGGCGATATCTGGCTTGAATTGACATAAAATATCCCATTATTTTCTGCCAAATCTACACATGATAAAAGAAACACTGAATTTATGCGTTATCTAATGCACATAAAGGAATGCCAGATTTGGCAGAACATAATGGGATATTTCATGTAAATTTGAGCCAGATAACGCCTGAATCGAGCCTGTTGTATGAAAGATTGCAAACAATATCGTTGTTTACGCTCCTTTGGCTTTGAATTACACGAGGAAATTTTGCACGCTTGTTAAAATTAATTATATTTTTCGTGTAGCATTCCTTATGTGCGGTATTTAACGCAGAAAAATTCAATGTTTCTTTTTATCTGTGAACCTTATGTACCGGTTCGAAATATTATGGCTGTACGTGATCTGGAGTTTATGAGACTCATTTATGTGTTTTTGACTAACATTAGCCTTCGATTGCAGTTAGCTTAACTTGTATGTTTACTAAAAGTTTTTTTTATCTTTGTTTGTGTATTATGTTTGTTTGTGTATTAAGTTATGATTAGACAATCTAGAATTTATAATAGATATGTGATGTAAACTTTACTTCAAATACCCACCCATCATCCCATCAGTTAAATTGTTATTCCTAATATCCTCGACACGGCCGCGAGTAATCGGTTTTATCCCCCTAACATTAGCTTTAAGATAACTGATGTATATAAATATGAAAACATGGCTCTGTAAAGTTGATTCGGTTGAGCCTGTACAAATAAATGATTAATAAAAAATTTATTTCAACATGTTTTAGAAAAAGCCCGTCAATTTAAAATTTTAAAATTTTAAAATGAAGGACTTAAGGCTCCCATTGCTTCCGCTTCCACTATTACACTGGTCGACAAAATCCGAAAACAATGTTGAGACTCTGAGCTCAATGCCTGTTCCCGTAAGCTTGGATCCCAAAACCACCGAATATCGTATATTGACCTCGTGCGATTTCCATTTTTCTTCACAAATTGGCATCAAAAATTTAAATTTTGATATATTTTGAGAACCACTCAAATAACCGCCTCTGCTTGAATGTAAATGCTCCAGAAGCAAATTTTTCAGACTCCAACAAACAACTTAGTAGAAAAAATTGTGTCGGTCCGACTTCAGCAGAAAAAGTTATGACCTTTAAAAGACAGCATATTCTAATTGGGAAACTAGGAGAATTTAATATTTGAAACTTCATAGGATCACTTTAAAAAAAATAAAAAATTAAACCTTGAAACACTTTTTAAATTTTCGACTGTAATCGCGAGCAAATTCCTTTAATTACCTATGAGCTTATCTTTGACAGATAGGCCTATTTCGTCTGCTACTACAGACTTCTTCAGTGTCGAGTGCTCTGGTGCTGAGTGCCTGAGTCTGAGTGCCTATTTCCTTCAAGTCGAGCACTCGACACTGAAGAAGTCTGTAAGTAGCAGACGAAATAGGCCTATCTGTCAAAAGATAAGCTCATAGTGGAATTAAAAGGAATTTACTCATTATAAGCGAAAATTCTAAAAAGTGTTTCGGCTTAATTTTAATTTTAAAAGTGATCAAATGAAGTGTTAAATTTTACATTTCCCAGTTTCCAATCATCATCGTTCTACTAATACGCTCAAAAAAGTTTTTTTTTTTAAATAGTGTTTAAAAAAAGTGAAAGAGCATATTCTAGCAAAGTAGAGTAAACTGCCTGACATTCGCGGATTCTCTTGATGGTGTTCTTAAATGATTTATGGGGATTGACCTTTGTTGTTTCATTTGAAAACTGCTTCCCTCAACAAATCTGTTCAATAGACCAAGTCCTTAAGGGAGGTAAACTTAAAAGTTCTACTTAGTAAACTTACTATATCACCTGAATCTCGAGATTCTTGACTGTAGAAAGTTGACGTCTTCCACATAGATGTATGGTTTAGTGAGGCCTCCAGATTGTGTTAACATTAATTCAAAACTCATCCGCTACGTGGCACTAGCGTACATGTGAACATTGTGTATTACCTGTATTTTGAGATCTAGATCGTGTATAAATTTATCGTTTTCAGAAAAGTTAGTTGTAAAATAATGAGCTTGCGGACGCTTGACTCAACAGTTCAGAATTAGCTCACTTCGTGGCGCTAGTGTGTTTGTAAACTTACTGCATAATCTGGATCTCGAGATTTTTGAAATATAGCTAGATGCAAGATGGCCACACAATCTTAATTCAAAAATTCCCGCATTTTTGCCTTACTTTCCCGTTTGAGAAAATGAGTTTATATAAATTTGATTAATAGGTATTTTTGAAGTCTTTGAGGAAATGGTTCAATCTGAAATTCTGACTTACACAGATAAAAATAATTAATTTTAACAAGCGTGTAAAATATCCCCTCGTTTAAATCAGAGCTAAAGGAGGCGTAAACAATGAAATTGTTTGCAACTTTTCATATACCATACAACAATATTGGCAATCTTTCATACAACAGGCTGAATTCAGGCGTTATCTGGCTTAAATTTACATGAAATATCCCATTATTTTCTGGCAAATTTAGCATTCTCTTTATGTGCATTAGATAACGCAATTCATGTTTCTTTTTATCTGTGTAGTTCATTCAGGCTAAATTACGGATAGTAATGAGAATCGAATACCAACGTATTTATTGTAGCTTGCATTGAGGTCTCTTATGTTTTGAAACGAAGACAACAATCGGTTTATATACCTGAACCAAACCGAACCCTGCTGCTACCCAATCCTGTTATCCAAAATCCCAGTGATTTCTCATTGAGGTGCAGTGGATTCATGACTTTCAATAAAGCGAGTATGCGTCAACATATTTCCTACCGCTTTCGCCGCCATTGCATTCGGACGGGGCGCGCCGTGTGCCTTGGTTGGGATCTTCAGTTTTTACATTGGGGAAGGGTATGTTAGTTCCAAACATCATCTGTTGGTTCTTTATTGTTAATACACGCGATCTGGCAATATCGGGTAGCATCCGTGGACGATCAAAAAATTAGCAACTATTCATCATTAGCTCGTCAAAGTTTTAGCTGTTCTTAACATAATGAAATGAGCATCCATCTATTCATTAACACATTCTAAATTGCAAAAAATTATTGTAATAAACTGTTACTGGGATCACTTGTGTTATTCAAAAAAATAATTGGAAAATCAATGGGGATTTGAAAAAAATCGCTTTTGGGGGCCATGAGTCTTCAAGGTAAGAAATGTTAATTTTGCATGTATTTCATATAAGGGTCAGCAATATTTGGCAAATGACATTATTTTGTCGCTTCTGCGAAAAGTAAATACTCAGCAAACACAGGATCGTATATGATAGCGGATAAGAGTGAAAAGAGGAGGCGATATACGTACATTTTACATGAAGTCAAATGGACGCATATACGTATATCGCCTCTCTTGCTGCTTGTATCCGCCATTTCATACGATTTTGTGTTTGCTAGGTGGAGTGCTGCGGTGAAACATGACAGACACAAATGTTAACATTAAACATGGTTAAAATGTTCCTCGTATATTAATATCCGTGCCCATCCGAAACTTCTCTTGAAGTTCTCTGCAGCACTTTCCTGAAATTCGATGAAGAACTTCCCTGAAGTTCTTTGACGAACTTTCCTTAAGTTCTCTTCAGAAAATTCCTGAATTTTTCTGTAGAACTTCCACGAAGTTCTCTGCAGAATAGCGCTGAAGTTCTCTGCAGACCTCCCTGAAGTTCTTTGTAGAACTTTCCTGGAGTTTTCTGCAGAACTTCCCTAGAGTTCTTTGAAGAATTTCCCTAAAGTTCTCTGCTGAATTTTGCTGATGTTCTCCGAAGAAATTCCTTCAAGTTCTCTGCAATACTTCCCCGAAGTTCTCTGCAGAATTCTGCTGATGTTCCCTGAAGAATATATCCCTCAAGTTCTCTGTAGAAACTTCCTGAAGTTCTCTGCAGAACTTCCCAGAAGTTCTTTGAAGAACTTTCCTGGAGTTATCTGAAGAACCGGTCCGTTCGAAAAAATGTCTTTGAGGATTTGATTAAACTCAGTATCTTAAGAGCCACTCTCGGTTAAGAGAGACAACTGGTCGTGTTAAAACTTTGCCCAAAGTAATGAGACTCTTCTCTCAGAGACCTTTCAAACGGTCGTTGGTTTGCTAACGGCTTGTAAGGCTAATCTCAAGGGGATACGCCGAGTCTTCGCAACGGTGCAGGTTGGAACAGCTGTAGCACATTCTGACTCACCCTTTTAGGACATTGAACGAAACGTAGAAAGAGAAGAGAAGGAATAATTACTCAACTGAGCGGAAACTGAAGGAAAGTGTGTTTTATTCAGGGATTAGCATTCAAACGTACAAACAACTAATCGTTAATCTCCTCTTTACAGAACTATATTTTACATTCATTCGTGTTGGCTTTCTTAAAGTGTACGGGGAAAAGAGCAAAATCATGGCCATGAAGGAAACATGCTTACATACCTGCGCAGGTTTTTCTCGAAGAACTGGAGAACTGGAGACTGGACTGGAGAACTGGATGGCTGCTGATCGACAACTCAAAGATGGCGGCGACGGCTGCCTTTCCAAACAATGGCGACGAAACGACAGCGTAGTTTACGTGCTGTAAGTGGCGAGCAGCGAAGAAAGGTGATTCAATTTGGCTTTATGTCAACTTTAGCATTAGCATTAGCATTGACGTTTTCACACCTCGTGGATGGAGCTACGATCAGGAATAATTCATTGAAGATTTCGCATGTCACCACGAAACGAAACCAGTTACTGATACGTTTCTTCAAGCAATAATCTCCACGAAGACAGCTCTAAATTCACTCACCTGGCCGCGCCCATGCTGACCGTTTGAGATAGGAAGGATTTGGCATCCACCTTAAGAAGACACGGGGTAGCTCACGTGGCCTTCAGTGGATATCAAAGGAAAGCTGAAAATGAATAGTATGGAGAGAATAGATAAACAGTAACGTCACACTAGCTTGGTGTACAGAACAATTTGTTTTTA
>JASCZW010019331.1:0-13946 GCA_034211315.2 Aedes japonicus
GGAGCAAGTGCTATTTAACTGAGCGAGAGCCGGAGGGCTACTGGTCGACTGCTAGGAGAACGTCTATTAATTATGTCACGCAAAAAGTGATTTTTTATAACCTCCTCTTCCCTTGTCACGTTTTTTGTATGCACCTTCAAATTTTTTGTATAGATTGTCACGTTTTCCCAACTTTCTGTGGTACATCCGCCATCAGGTTCCGTAGAGTATCCTCAGATACGCCTGCTATGACGATTCTCCATCTTCTCTTGAAATCCTCGGTACCATTTGCATTCTTCTTAGTTTCGAAAAATTTCCGCTTAACTAGAGCCCAGTACTTCTCTATTGGGTGAAGTTCTGGATAGTTTGGCGTATGCATTACGGGCATGTTTTTGGTATTACGGGACGGATTTCGCACAGTGGACAAAACAGAGCTGGAGAGTTGTGTCATCTGATAAACGGTAGCAACCGCTTTATCATACATTCTTTATCGTACACATCCTTATTGATAGTGCCGGTAAAGACGAAAGTTCAGGAGGAAGCTTACCAGGGAGGGGTGTTGGCTAAAGTTTCTCAAAAAATCAGAAACAAAGTTCCACTAACTTAAGAAGAGAAGATTTCAGAATTTCAGAATGAGGATTTCTCAAAGTTCATGAAAAAACTTCTTCAAAGAAAAGAAAGAAACTTTTTCTCAGAAGTTCGGGATCAAACCTCCCCGAAGTTCAGTAGAAAACTTCCCCAAATTTCAGAAGCAGAAGTTCAGGAAGAAACATCCAACATATTTACGGGACCTTCCATCGAAATTCTAGAGAGGATTTTCCTAAAGTTATGGTGAAATTTTTTTTCGGAATTCAGGATGAGACCTATCAGATGTTTAAATAGAATAAGCTGAGGAAAACAATTCCCAGAACTTCAGGAAAAACTTACCACAGTGAGCACTATAAAATCTAGAAGGAATTTCTCAAAAATTTCAGGCAACTTCAATGAAGTTCAGGATTGGACTCTCCAGAAGCTTCGAAGAAAATTTCCCATAAGCTTAGTTGGAATCACTTATAAGTGCTAGAAAGCTTTCCTGAAATTCAGAATCGAACATTTCAGAAGTTCAGAATGAGGCTTTCTCGAAGTTCAGGAATTCCCAGAAGTTGCGGTAGATACTTCTGAGGAAAACAGGAAGAAACTTTCCAAAAGTATAGGAGGTACTTCGTAGTAGTTAAATCAGGAATTTCTCAGAAATTTAGGAATAAACTTCCCCGAAGTTCAGAAGAAAACTCGTTTCGTCGTCCATCAAAGCGCATCCTGCGTACCTCGTGACACAAGAGCATGGATTGCAAAAACTGTGATACGTGCTCTAGGTGTAGCCAAAAACACAAGACATCGGAGTGCACGTCAACTGTTTTGAAATGCGTTAATTGTTTGAAAATGAATAGAGAACGTAAAATGAACTTGGACGTCAACCATGCCGCATTTAGCTCTCAATGTTTGGTATATAAGAGAATTTTTGATCAAAAGAAAAGCAGCTTGCGTTTCAATAAATAGCAACCACGTTCCAGGAAGAATGGTAATCAATTTGATTTTTTGTATTTTAATATTGCGGGGTTGTCAACAAACTACGTAGCATTACGTCAGATTGTTGAAGAAAAACGTCCACTTTTGGTATTATTAGTAGAAACTCACATTGTTGAAATTGAAGCCTTTGATCAGTATTGCATTCCGGGATATAATGTTGCTGCTTGTTTATCACATTCTAGACATACTGGCGGTGTTGCTATTTATGTCAAAGAATCAGTTCAATTCAATCTTCGCCACAACGAAATGGTTGATGGTAACTGGTTCTTGGGCATAACAGTTGTACGTGGCATGATGATGGGTAATTATGGTGTTTTGTATCATTCACCCAGTTCCAGTGACCAGCGTTTCATTGAAATTTTAGAGGACTGGCTTGAGGTATTTCTTGATTCTAGTAAATTAAATATAATTGCTGGTGATTTCAATATAAATTGGCGCGATAATAATAGTTCAAACCATTTGAAGCATTTAGCTAATTTTTTCAATTTAAGACAAACTGTTGATGAATATACGCGAATTTCCAGGCACAGTAGAACTTTAATTGATCATGTTTATTCTAATCTTGATTCTGTTTGTTCAGTTGTCGACACTGAAATAACCGATCATGAGACAGTAGTGATTAACGTAATTGAGAATAACTTAAATAATAGCGAAGTTTTTGTAAAATTGAAGTGCTGGAGGAAATATTCAAAACAGGCTGTTTCTAACCTTGTTGAAAGAAGCGTGGATTTTCCAATCGCGACCGATAATTTAGATGAGTCTGCAGCTGTTCTTACAAACACTTTGAAAACGTGTACAAATCAACTAGTTGAACAAAAATTTGTTTCTTTGAAGAACTCGAACAGCTGGTACAATTTAGATCTTTTGCGTCTTACACGCAAAAGGGACAAATGGTACATAAAATTTTGTAGATCTAATAGTGAGAATCATTGGAATAAGTACACAATCGCGCGGAATAAATATTCACAATGCATTAAAAAACTCGTTGTGAATATATACAGAGGAAAATTGATCAGCATCAAAACAATAGCAAAGAGTTATGGAAAATTTTGAAATCTTTATTAAAACCTAGCAATTGCAAACCGCGATCCATAACTTTTGACGGCACAATAGAACAGTCTGAACAAGCAATTGCGTCTAAGTTTAATGATTATTTCGTCAATAGTGTTTCATTGATCAATCAATCTATTGAATTGGTTGATGAACCTGATGAAATAAAGCAGCCAATTAATAGTAATTGCAGATTTGAAGGTTTTCACCCGATCACAATAGATGAACTTAGAAATATTTGCTTTTCATTAGGAAAATCGGCTGGAGTAGATAATGTTAATGCTAGAGTTATTCAAGATTGCTTTCATGTCATTGGTCACACTTTACTGGACCTTATTAATGAATCATTACAAACTGGGCACGTGCCTGAAGTGTGGAAAGAATCGTTGGTTGTTCCGATTCAAAAGGTTGCTGGAACGATTAAAGCCGAAGAGTTTCGTCCTATCAACATGCTGCACACATTAGAGAAAATTTTAGAACTTGTTGTGAAAGGCCAGTTGCTGGAATATTTAAATAGTAATTCTTTGTTGATACCGGAACAATCTGGCTACCGGGAAGGCCATTCTTGTGAAACCGCGTTGAATTTAGTATTAGCAAAATGGAAAAATAACTTAGAGAGTAGAGATACGATTGTTGCTGTTTTTTGGATCTGAAACGCGATTTTGAAACAATTTCTAGGCCCTTGTTGTTGAAAACAATACAGCGCTTTGGAATTTCGAGTACTGCATACAGATGGTTTGAGAGCTATTTGTCTGACAGAACTTAATGATTCTGTTTCTAATCCCGTGGGGAATAACCTTGGAGTGCCCCAGGGAAGTGTATTAGGGCCCCTTTTGTTTATTATGTATATTAATGACATGCGACGTGTTTTACGGTTTTGTGACATTAATCTGTTTGCAGATGACACTGTGTTGTTCATTGCAGCTAAAGATTTAAATGAAGCCGTTACCCATTTGAACGAAGATTTGCGTTTTCTAAGTAGATGGTTGAAATGTAAGCAATTGAAATTGAATATAACTAAAACTAAATTTATGGTAATTTCACAGAATCGAGTAAATGAGAATGTCTCAGTTACGATTGATGATGAGGCAATTGATCGCGTTCGGGAGATTAAATATCTTGGCGTGATTATTGATGACAAGCTAAAGTTCAACGCTCACATTGACAATGTCATCAAGAAAATTGCCAAAAAGTATGGAATTCTATGCCGATTGAAAAACGATTTAACTACTTGCAGTAAAATACAGCTATACAAATCAATCATCTCTCCTCATTTGGACTTTTGCCCTTCCATTTTATTTTTGGCCAATCAAACACAAATACTGAGGCTACAGCGTTTGCAGAATAAAATAATGCGTTTGATTTTGAGATGTAACAGATTCACTTCCTCGACTTTAATGTTAGACGCGTTGCAATGGTTATCGGTGAAGCAGAGAATTGTATATTTGACTATGGTGTTCATTTTTAAAGTAGTTAATGGTTTGCTGCCTCGATATTTGTGTAATCGAATTGAAAGAGGAAGTGATATTCATAGATACAACACTAGAAACGCGTATGAAATAAGAACACCGAATTTTTTGACATGTGCTTCACAAAACTCATTATATTTTAAAGGAATAAATGTTTTCAATTCGATGCCAAGACACATTAAACGTGCGCCAACACTTTCAGAATTTAAAAGACTATGTATTTCACACGTTAAAACTGTTTGCTAAACAGTAAGCAAATTTTTAAATCATTTATGAAGATTGTAACTGACGATGTTTTACTGATATAAAACGGATTATTTTGTATGGACTATATCTTGTACGGTTATGTTACTTTTTTTTGTTTTTTAAAATGAAGATTGTATTTTGACGAAGTTTTTTACAAACGGATTATAATGAGTTGGCTATTTTCTTTTTACATACTTTTTTTTTCTTACTTTTATCAACACTACAAACTATTTTGTTCGTCACGGTGATGATGATGGAAATTTGTTTCATGTTGTTGTAGTTAACAAAAAAAATAAAGAAAGTAGTCTACAATTGTTTGAGCCTGTTGTGGTTGAACGTAAAAGTTTGACAAGGGCCGGTCCAGGATTTTTTCGGTTTGGAAATTTTCTTGATTTCCCTGGTTGGGGATACCCTTGGTCAACCCAAAACTAAGCTGGTGGCTCCATTAGTGTTGGAACTGCATTGGCTCTGTAGCGGGTAGGATCGGATATTGGCTTGTCTTTTGATAATGTCCTTAAACGGGATTCTGTGATTTGAATTGTAATAGGATTTCCCGATCGCTGGGAATACTTGCGAACATTTGTGGTTGACATCAATAGCTTTTCACAATTATATCGCTGTAAAGCAAATGAACAGTTTTGGAAGAAGTTTATATCTGTAGATGAAATCAGTTCGTTTTTTTGCATAACTGGTTGAATTGCTTTAAATAAATTATCTAATAGATAAATCGTCTAGCTCAAACCTTTGTAGGGGTAAGTGGCGGGACCATCATCATCATCATCTAAAATCTCTCATTACCTTAACGAGCGCATGTTTTGGCCATTCGGTATTGTTTCAGTGTCCGGTTTGGACATCGCTTTTGTTGGAATTGTATTCTATGGAATGTCGCCATCCGAGGGTCCAGAATTTGTTTTAATTGTTCTTAATAACTTGAAATAACCTCGACACTGAAGAAGTCTGTAAGTCGCAGACAAAATAGGCCTTCTTTAGTGGAATTTGAAGAAATTTGCCCGCGTTTACTAGTGATAATTTGCAAAAGTATTTCAATGTTTTGACGTAGGACTACGTCTTTGTTTACTATACTAGGGTACAATTTAAAAAAAAAAAATCGCATTGCTATTATCACGAAAAGTGGTCAGGTTTTGAGCGTTAATATCTCAGTCGTTTCTCAAGAGATTTTCAAAAAATATGCATCAATCGATCGGAAATTTTTCCACGCAATTGTATTAGAGACCATTGTTGATTTCTAGCCAGACACAATTAAAAAAATCGGAAATGTTCATTCTTGTCTTAAAAAGTATACTAACCCCTTCAGGCCTAACGGGTCATATATGACACTAAAAGGAATATGACTGTATAAAATGGCCTAGATTTCAAAACTAAAAAATCTACAGCTGTTACTGTAGCTTTCGGGACTAAAAAAAAGTAATAATATGTATTTGACCAAATTAAGTGAGTGTTTTGGAAGGTTAACAGATATAATGAGATATCTTGAGATGTTTCAAATCTTAAGATGTACAGAATTAATCGTAGCCATTTGGGCTTAACAAAGCTACGATAAATGTTCAAACATATTCAATGAATATTCTGAAACGTCCACTGACATCATAAAGGGTGTCCACGATGAAATTGCCACACACAAAATTGATTCGCAAAATTCGAGTTTTCATCCGATTGCCATCAAATTTTCAGGGATTGAGAAATAACTATTAAACTTCATTTTACCATTTTACTCGTATTTTATTTACAGTCCATACGCAAATGCCCGCACCTTGGCCTTAACCCCGGCCATAAGATTCTGCACAACCTGTGAATCAACCGTTTTTTGCATGTAAACCCATACTTTCTTCAGTTCCTCGACTGTCTTCACTACCTTAGGTCGTTTAAGAAGGTGCTGCTTCATAATCGCCCAGTACTTCTCGATGGGGCGGAGCTCCGGAGTGTTGGGAGGGTTGAACATTTTCGGCATGAAATTGACCTTATTATCCGCATACCACTTCAGCACATCCTTGGAGTAGTGGCATGAGGCCAAATCCGGCCAGAAGATTGTTGGGACGTTGTGGGCCTTCAGGAGAGGAAGCAGCCGCTTCTGGAGGCACTCTTTTATGTACAACTGTCCGTTCATCGTGTCCTGGGTCACGAAAGGTGCACTCCGCTTCCCGCACGTGCAGATGGCTTGCCATACCAGGAATTTCTTCGCAAATTTGGACATCTTCTGAGTGCGGACATGCTCTGGAACGCTGAACTAATCCTTGGCCGTGAAAAACAGGTTGCCGGGGATCTGTTTGAAGTCGGCCCTTACATATGTTTCGTCGTCCATGATGCAGCATTCAACTTTCGTCAGCATGTTGAGGTACAACTTCCTGGCGCGGGTTTTGGCGGACTTGTTCTGCTTCTCGTCGCGATCAGGGGCCTTTTGTACCTTGAACGTTCGAAGCCCAGCCTTAGTTTTGGCCTTCTGGACAAAACTTCGGCTTAGGTGCAGCTTCTTAGCCACATCCCGAACGGAGGCGTTCGGATTTCGGTTGAAGGCCCCAACTACGCGGTTGTGATTTTTGGTGTTGTAAGGAATACTTTTTCCTTCACTTCTGGGCTTCCGATCGGTGGTCAACCGTTCCTCGAACCGCTTAATCACTCGCGACACCGTGGAATTCGCGATTCCCAACGTTTTAGCGATGGAACGATGCGAGAGATCCTTGTTCTCGTGATGAATGCGCCAGATTTTATCACGCACGAGCTGTTCTTTCGACTCCATTTCCGCGAGTTTTGATCACAGGACTTTAAAACATGCAGGATGTAAATAATGCACTATGAACTAAATCCACTCAAGTTTTCATTAAATTCTACCCAACGGTTAAAAAGTTAGAGCAATTTCATAGTGTGGCAATTTCATCGTGAACACCCTTTAGGATAACCTTGTTAGTTTCAGATCATTAAAACTGTGCTTCAAAACTTAAAGTCTACAATTATAACAGAAGCTTTATTGGCTATACAAAGTTAGTTTGTCTGGCATAGAACATCCCAAGATTATCTCATGATGTCTGTTGATCTTCCAGGACAATCATTGAATATGTTTGAATGCATATCATAACATTCCATAGCGTATAAAGCTACTGTTACAACAGTAGATCTAAGGTTCTAAACTCCAGGACAGTTTGGACGACCTAGCACGTCTCAAAACAATATTTTCGACTTTTTTTCTATCGTTTCTATTTAATTGAGCATCAAATCAAACGGAATACACCAAGTTCCATGTGTTACAACGCCTGGAAAAAATTAAGCCTGAAAGGGTTAATTCAAAGAATATTGCATTGTACAGTCCAAATGGCTTACTTTTAGTTGTGTAGTTCTACGTCATAATTGCGAAAAACTCCTTGTAGCTTTTTTTTATAATTGATCACTTTATAAAAAAAAGCTACAAGGAGTTTTTCGCAATTATGACGTAGAAAATTAAGTGTAAATTTTAAAATCCTCCTAGTTTCTCAATCTGAAAATTAGTTTTTTTTATTTCATGAAAAACTTACATATTTTTTCAGCATACTATTTTTTTCTAAAACGCAGCTTTAATACGATGGATATTGATCTATGATACATTTGTTTTTCGTATGTCTTATCTATCCATGTATATAAAAATGAATTTCTGTCTGTATGTCTGTCTGTCTGCCTGACCCTTATAGGCTCGGAAACTACTGAGCCGAACGGTGTGAAAATTGGTATGCAGGGGTTTTTAGGGCCGGAAAAGGTTCTTATGATGGTTTAGTATCCTCCCCTTTATGGAAAGAGAAACAGAGAGAGAGACAACTGAAGCACACACTTCTGCTTAACTCGAAAACTAATCAAGCAAATGGAATCAAATTTGGCATGTGAAGGTTCTTGAAGGCAAAAATTGTTTGTGAAGGGTGTACGGAGTCAAATTGCGATAACCACAAATATTCGGCAAAATTCGTCCGTTCAACCAACCATTCAAACTTTCAGGTAGTAAAATCAAACATAAATATTTTCCGATGTTTGTTTTATTCAATTTCAATTCTATATCCAAATGCACGAACCTTCATCGTTACACTACTCATAAGGGCCTGTACAACATTTGGACCAACTTTGTTTTGCGTGGCAATCCATTTTTTCTCCACATCTTCGTCCGATTTCAGTTCCTTAGGATGCTTCCGAAGTGCCTGCTTCATGATGGCCCAGTACTTTTCAATTGGCCGCAGTTCCGGTGCATCCGAGGGGTTGAGATGCTTCGGTACGAAATTGACCTCCTTAGCCTTGTACCTCTCCAAAACCTCTGTCGGGTAATGGCACGAGGCTAAATCCGGCCAGAAAATCGTAGGACGTTGTGTGACCTCAGAAGAGGAAGTAGACGCTTCCTTTGGATACACCTGCCCATTGACCGTTGTCACGAATGGGGTGCTCCGCTTTCCAAATGAGCAAATTGCCTGCCAAATCATAATTTTTTTGGCAAACTTTGACATCTTCTGCTTTCTAACGTCCTCAGAGACATCGAAACATATAAAACACAAATTTCGGCATAAATCGCGAACTTATCAAGCAAATGGAACCAAATTTGGCATGTAGAGGTTTTTGAGTTCAAGAAATGTTTGTATGATGGTTTGAGACCCTTCCGTCCTCTGAAGGGGTAAGGGGCTGTTAACATGATGTAGAAGGAGATGTTCGCTCATCACCATGAGGCACCAAGAGTGAACAACAATGTTTTTGGCTAGAATGAAAGATGTGAAGAGAAAGTGTTGAAAGGTCCGTCAGAGTGCGGCAGGTAGGAAAATTAACAGATGTTTTTAGTGACATTAGTGATCGTCAGTCGTTGCGAATCAAAACAAACCCAAAAAAGGAGAGAGTTCCTCTCGCATGTGCGCATCAGTAAACAGAGTGCACACAATAGATCGCTAAGAATAAACTATACAAGCCACAGTGGTACATGAGCGTCTTTCCATGCGTCAATTTTTGCCTGTTGAAGTGGCGGACTTGTTCCGTCGCTACAAACTACCCCGCAGTGGGATGTTAGGCAAAGATTGACGTCCATGGTTCGAGTACCATTGGATACATGCCCTTTCGCTCAATTTTCAAAAACATCTGTTAATTTTCCTACCTGCCGCACTCTGACGGACCTTTCAAAACTTTCTCTTCACATCTTTCATTTTAGCCAAAAACATTGTTGTTCACTCTTGGTGCCTCATGGTGATGAGCGAACATCTCCTTCTACATCATAATCGTTACTCCTCGCACGGAGAATACATAACATAACAATTAATGCAAACATTAGAATTATTTAGGCAACTAAAACACAAAATATATATTTCTCGAGTAAAAATCATGTTCCGATAGAAGTTTTAACTCCTTTCAAGTAAAAAAAAACTCATTCGCGAAAACAACCATAGACGTGTCAGATCTATTAAATTTTTTTTCATTTAGTTGCAAACGTAGCAGCGCTCGCACAGTGTTCAGCTAGTAGTCAATAGGACATAGACCCTTTTCACAAGTTAGACTTGTGTCGAAAGGACCTCAAACCGGTGAAAAATACCGATAAAATGTGCAAAGTTTCATCCAAATCGAAATGAAAGCCACAAGAAATGAATTTGGTTTTATTATGGCAGCAAGAGGTTTAAAACTTTAGTCAAGTTTATGAGAACCTACACGACTTCTTAACAACGATCTTAAAACCTTGTCCTCTAAAATTCCTTCTACTCCCAAAGGTTTTATTTTGACTTTATGAACTCGTAAAATGCTGTTTTGAAATGCCGTTTTAGGATTCATCTATATTATCTTATTATGGTCAATTAAAAAAGCATTTAATAAACATTCTTCCTCCAGAAAATGCATTAAACGGAAAATTGGCATTGAGAGAAGTCACAAAAAGACCAAATAGTTTTGTAGTAGCCATTGCGAAGATAAATTGATTTTTTGGCAAAACTGTGATTTCTTCCAATATTATTATTGGATTATTGAAAATATTACAAATCATTGACATGAGGAAATATCAGGGAACAATTTCAGCATTATTTAAGACAACCCTATTGAATTCCATCAGTTATCAGGAAATTCATGATTAATTTATAGAGTATATTTTTTCAAATTTATCTTTTGTTGTAAACTTGCATAAATTCCGAAGGCGCATAAATTTTCGGCTAGTATCGTGCTAATATTCACCATAAAATTGAATGCGCCTATGATTTGGAGCATGCTACGCTATAAAAAAATTGTTTTGGATATTTTGCTATCAAACAAAATATTCCGCTACACTAGAACTTTTTTTCTTAGATATTATTTACTGTTAAATCAATTAGAAGAGCAGAGAATCGAACAAAGGCAGAGCAACAAAACCAACCACGATATCACCGTGAAGTTTGACAGCTGTGGCTATTTGGCCCAATGCTGGTTTTGATGGCAGCCAATAGGTTTCTCTATGAAGGTTCTGAAGTGGTCATAACATCTCTCACCAGAACATTTTCAAAATCTGCTTTGGTCTTATAAAGGTTTTATTAATTTGTTTTTCATAACCGTCTATAGAGTGGGCCACTTTGTACACATTTCGTGCTTTAAAGATGCATAGAGGGAGTGTGTTGGTGGACAAAACAGTTTAGAATGTAGTTTTATCAACAAAACCGGCTGGGCTAAAAACTAAAATTGTTGTGATTCGCTATCCAAGTAATCAATAGTTCAAATAAAGGAACGTGTTTGCCCTAGTCAGGTGATGGGAGTGTCATGAAGAGAATTCCGTTCAGCTTACTATTTGAGTGATAACCCCAGCTTGCAACTTCATATTCTATGTTTGAGCTTCCAACAGTATTCTTATCCGCTTCCAAAACGATCTTAGTCCAGAAGAAGTAAGTAAATCTATACTGTACACTGAAAATTTATTTTCGTAAAATAGCTCGTAAAATAATAAGGATTTTGTACCTAGAACAAATTTCTCGTATATTGTATAAAACAGTAATATTGCTTTTATCTGGTGAAATGCTATCATTTCACGTTTTTGTATAATTGCTGAATTTCGTGAAGAACAACCAATCACTGTTTCTCTTTATCATACTCATACAAGATGATGTTTCTGCTGAGATGGGCGGGAATAATTAGTACAACGCTGTCGAGAGTTACAACCTCATACTCACTAATCAAGTATCGTCTTAGGAGTCATCATGGCCTAGTGAGATCAATCATCGATTCAATATCAGTGCTTTCCTAATATACAGGATCGAATCCCCATGTCAATAAAAAACGCTGTACAGCTCCACGTGGTTGCGTTTTTTTTAATTACATTTAGAGTAGATACAGTAGATCTGTATGCCATTCATGCAACCACCAGAGAGACGTTTCTATTTAATTTGTAACAAAATATTCGTAGCTCTTTGTATTGTTTTCATACGTTACGCAAATGTTCTTTCTTTGTCAACAAATGCTTCGTGCTTTTGACAGTTGCGCGTATAGCAATAATTACGAAGGTAGTTTCATAAATAGTACAAATCAATTTCGTTGCAGAAAACAACGAATAGATTTGTTAGTCCTACCTTCGATTTCGTAATATAAACTAAAATGAATTTTCAGAACCAAAATTGTGTGTGTGTGTGTGTGTTTCACGTCCTGTTTATTCTTCATCAGTTACTTTGTTGTTCTATTGTTTGTTCAAGTTTTGATATTTTTATTATAGTAAAATATTTTGAAATAACTGTTTTTCACGTATTTCCCACGAGCCAAAATTTGAATTCTCATCTCTGAACCCAGCTTAAGAGCTCCATTACAGCTAAGATCAGTTACACCACAATATGGGTGAAGAATTACCAATAATCGCAAAAGTGCATCATACCCATTTATGGGTATCGTTACATTACTTCCACTCCATATCGAGTACTTTTCCCATACAAATTTGCTCTCAACTAGTCCAACTTTACCCATAAATGAGTATGTGCACCTTTGCGCAATTGTGGATGAACTGGGATTAGCTTGTGTAGAGCAAAATAGAATGTCGCTGTAATTGTACACTAATTGCTTATTTATTAAATAGGCACTTGTTTTGTTAGCTACTGAGCGAAGCTTTTAACCGTCTGCTTTGAATCTGAGTAAAATCGAGGTAGAATGTGGAATAGAAATATTTAGGTGTAAAAAAGAAAGAACAAAGCCAAATGGAAGAACGAGAACGTGAAACTACTGAGGAATCCTTATCGTGTGACTTCACAGAAATGTTGAATGTTGAGATTTTGAACAGTTCGTCCAATGGCTACGTGTTGCAAGCGGATAAGTACCGACCCTTGGAATCTTCGTTCGATGATCGAATTTAGGGCGCATCACTTCAAACAATGCACAGAAATAGAAAGCTGATAAGCAGAGTGACGAACCCCTTGTGATTCTGTGCGGTCCTTTACAGATCGCATTTGTCGAGATACAAATCCAATAATCACAACAAATCGCTGCATCAAATAAATTACCCTCTTTTTCACCTGTCGCCTCATAAAATGGAACAGTCGGAACATCCTCGTTAGGTCACAATTAAGTCTTGTCTCTACCACTACCCAACCTCCGACTCACATCACCGACACTATTCTCCGGCGCCGCGCTTCCTCTTTCCATTTACTCCAGGTAACCACCGCCTCGAGTCTGATTGACTGTATCACACGAGTAAGCAGGCTTAATTTGCAAATGAGCTAAGCTACTATTGTATGCCAGCACCGAGTAGATCACTACGAGATGTGTGCGCGTGTTGATGGTTAATGTTTCCCTCTGATGGTGCTGTTGCGTCAACTGCGGTTTACAACACAATTATCCGTCTGCAAACATCCCGCAGGGCAGAAGCCGTAAAGGAAAAACCGAAATGCCGAACTGTACGCAGCAGCGCTGGTGACACAGTGCTCTACCGAGGCGGTCGCCTCATGAACCAGGCCTGGAAAAAAACAAGATTTTAACCGCTTGAACGACCACTGCTCTGTTCCATTGCCGGTTCACTTCGGTTGATAACAATCGAAAAAAGGTACCCATCGATTCGACCCCAATCCACCTTCCTCCACCACTTCACTTTGCTTTCCGTCAAGGAATTCCTCTGGTAAGATCTCTACAACGCTTTTCGCTTCATTCGTGTACTAACTCATGTTACAATGTTTTCACCAGCACTTTGCAGGGGTCTGCAAAAATCAACGCTGTTGGTCAAGAAGAGGAAGTTGCTAACGATATGACGTTCCGAAACCAACCGCGGATCTGGCCATTGTAAGCAAGTTCGGGTGCTATCAACAAACGTTGAAGTCACGATTGAAGTCAAACTTAATTCTGCAAACTCCTTCTCTGCCTTTTATTTTTGCAGCACATAGCTCCATCTAGGTGTACTGGAAAGCACTCCGCTGTGATGTGATGATGGTGATCATACCGAGAACGATCAGCATCGGGTGGATAATGTTAGTTTTTTTTCCTCTGCCTCTGCTAATTCATTTCCATTTGCATATGGTTGTGGGTCCAGAAACAAACAACGCCGGTAGTTTTCCTCATATCCAGGATTGTGATGTCATATCGAGTAGTCAATAGTGTTACAATTATTCTTTAACTCTGTATTGCTTAACTGCAAAAATTTCACGGGCAATCTGAAGAATTACGAGTTATTCAGCCGAATAGCAGGTCGAACGCCATCAAACCGAAGGCCAT
>JASCZW010019332.1:0-13944 GCA_034211315.2 Aedes japonicus
TAATTTTAAAAGCACGTTTGCATTAAAAAAATGGACTTTTTCCGGATGGTGATAAAAAAAGGTTAGACAGATAATTGCTTTTGATAAATATCCCATAGAAGATAATTATTTAAGCTTACTTGCAAAAAATCTACGCCCTTTGAGTTCTTTCTTCGTTTTATTTATCAATTCCTCCTCAGTTTTCGCGACAAAATTGTTGGAGTAGATCTTACGCTTCAGGTTGGCCCAAAAATTCTCGATGGTACGCAGCTGGGGACGTTGAGCGGGTTCGCCGACTTGGGTACCACATCGATATTCAGCCGTTTCATCTCCTCCAACGATCGCTTCGAGTAGTGTAACACCGTAGTAGAACACCGCGTCTTTGCCCTGATGGTATTTCTTGATGAACGACGCAACTTTCGGCAGGCCTTTCTACTATAAATTTCCCGGTTCATGGCCAGTCTTGAGCGAAAGAAAAGCGGCTTTGACATCCTCTTCTTGCTGATTGTCAGCCACAGCAGCAGCTTCTTGGAGAACTTGGTGTGTGAAATGAACTTCACCTTGGAGCTCACTTCCTTCGAGGGGTAAGTGAGATAGGTCTCGTTGTCCATCACCACCGCCACGTCGCGATTCGCCGGGAAAATCGAGTTGACCATCTTATTCAGCCGCTGCCGTTGCGTCATTGCCTGCAGCTACGAAACCGGTGGACGCGACTTCCACTTTCTGAAATGTATGTTCATGTTCGCCAGGTACTTTTTCACTGTTTGGCCGGTTGAACCGACCTCCCGGCCAAGCGCACGCAGTGATGTCGGTCTTCCTCTTCCGCATCCTTTAGAGCTTCTTGTAGCTCAGAATCGTCGGCCGTCCAGATCCGGGCTTTCTTTCGATGTTCTGATTGTTATCTAACAGTGCCAAGATGTTGTAGATGCCGGAACGGTCGTAGCCGGTGCCCAGAAAGGGCCGCACGATGTCCGTTTTCGACACGACGGGTGCCGTTCTTTGAACACACACATTTCTGAACGGAGTTGCTACACTGTTTTTGCCATCACGGTTAGAGGTCGACTGATAGAGCTGTCAAATTATGTCTACTGACTCATGAGTTACTATGATTGATTCTATCAACAACTATCGTGGAAGGAATCATCACGAGTGTTTTGGATTTTGGTAGCTTACTCTTGCACCGGTAACCGTACAAATCATTCTCCCCCTCCTTAAATTTGTGAAGACGTAACCAGCGTTGTTAACGTCTTTTATTCCGCGTTGATATTCACGCTTCACTCCAACCATAAGGGGTTTGTAAAGACACATTAGTGATCTTCCAGGTAGCTCTGGTGCAAATTTGTTGGAAATGTTTGGCCTTTTTGACTTACTGCGTCTTTCCGAGAATCACACACTTCATCAGAGCCTTTTGATTGGGCATTACACATGATGGCTGGGATGATAAGCATGTTTTGCCAAAGTATTAACTTAATTGGTTTCATAAATTTCAACGAACTCCCTAACCAGTTTAACTTTCAGCCAAATTTTCTAACACAAGGTAAGCCATCAAATGACCTCTACAAAATATACTGAATATCCATGACCTTTTATATAACTGGGAAAGAGAGGGACCACCAGGGCACCCGAGTTAAACGATTTGGATAGGGATCATGGAAATGCCTCATCCCTATTGTTAACATTTTGCGGAACGAGGGCAGACTCTTCGACCCCATCTATTGGATTTATTCTGTCAATCAAGGTCTCGATTCTAGTGCTGTGGGTGTAAACTTGCTCGTGGAAGAAGATTCTCTTCCCTATATTCGCGGTTTTCGCATTAGTGTATCTGCTTACGGGTCTTCCCAAACGTTTTTGGCCCTTCATACAGAAGCTTGATGATCACAAACAAAAATAGAATCCTGATTACATCATTTTTCAGATTATTCCACTGCTATGGAAGGCTTTCTTGATAAAATAGATGGTAGTATTACACATCATCATCATCATCATCATCATCATCAGTATTAACATTATTGGCTTCATCACGGTTAGACTGCCAAATTTGAGAGACGTCTGCATTGAGTTATCAACTCAAATGCCGACCAATAAGTTTCCAATACTATGAAAGGAAGCGTACGTGTTTTCCGTGCACAAAAATTGAGTTAGAATAAATGGCCAGAACTCGTGTTTTTTCACGTGAAGCAATATATCAGTGACGATCAACATGGATTCATGCCGAAGCGTTCAACGACCTTCTCAAGCCTTCTATCAATCACTTTCCTCCTCAGGTTCACAAACAGATGTTGTCCTCGTGGACCTATCTGCTGTCTTCGACAGAATAAACCATGACATCGCTAAGGCAAAACTGGACTGGTTCAACTATTATCTTTGAAGTAGAACCCTCAAGATTAAAATTGGCGATGAGCTATTCTCTTCGTTGCCACCTTGTCCGGCATTCCCCATGGTTGTTATCTTGGACCGTTGATTTTTCTCTCGTATTTCAACGATGTCAACCTGTTGCTAAAATCTCATCGGCTTAGCTTTGCCGACGACCTCAAAATCTACATTTGCGTGGATTCGTTACGAGACGCCTTACAGTTGCCAGAAGATTTATAGACAGTATAAAGATGGTGCACGGTGAACTGCATGCTCTTGAATCCTGGAAAGTGTACCGTTGTCACTTTTTCTAGGAAGAAATCTCCTATTATCTTCGGTTATTCCTTGGTTGGAACTCCTCTGCAAGTAGACAACCAAGTAAAGGAACTTTGTTGTGGTACTCGACTATAAACTCACGTGTCCTACATCATAACAAAAGCTTCCCGAAATCTCGGCCTAATTTTTCATGTGGCTGAAGAATTCGGAGACGTGTACTGCCTTAAGTCGCTGTACTGTTCGTTGGTGAGGTCCACCTTGGATATGCTTCCCTGGACTGGAACCTTCATTTCCAAAATGGCGTCGGATGTATTGAGTCAATTCAACGACGTTTTATCCGATGCGCTCTTCGTAGACTGCCTTAGAGTGACCCTTTCAATCTTCCGAGCTACGAAATTCGCTGCCTTATGCAATCATAATTTGGACACTCTTCAAATTTGTCGTGAAGCCTCGAAGGCACTTATCGTCGCTGATTTACGGTCTGATCGAATAAACTGCCCTTCACTGCTCGCTAATATTCCGTTTCACGCTCGTAGCCGTATCCAACGAAACACTTCCCTCCTTAGAGTTCCACACAGGAGAGCCGTCTACGGGACGAACTCTAGAATGATTGCTTTGCAACGTGCCTTCAACTGTATGTCGTCTGTTTTCAATTTTAATACTTGTAGAAGGAAAAGTCAGTGATCGAAGGCAGAGGTCGTGGACCTCTGAAGACCCGCGTCTGGATGGACAAAGCCTTTACAGTCCACTAGTTAGTCCGTGCCAGAACACCAGTATTGCCTGAAGCAACCATGATCATACAAAAACTGCTTGAGGTAGAAGTTTACCTCTCCGTGCTCTCTCTTCATCCATATCGACAAATCCGGTATGAGAAGGTGCGTCCATCGGCTGCTCTCCCTCGTGTCTTATTTGGTCATCGACTCCACTCTCATCCGCTTCCGAACTCCTCGGGCATTTCTCCGCTGATAACACTCGCAGTCCTCCGCGAGAGTGATGCCAATTGGGATGATTCCGGCAATCCGGCATACTGCCTTCGATTAAATAGTACTGTACGCACTCACGACTCGCATAGCCATTAGTCTGGACGTACTGTTCAACTACGCCCGGTTTCAATTGATTCCCAGCGGTGCGACCCAGGCTGGACCTCCATATCTCACTATCGATGATGATACACTAGATAGTAGACGCTGCCTCCTACTACTAGGTCCGTAGCTATTTGGCATGATTCTGGTCACCCTTTAGATGGTCTCAACCGACTTCCCACTGGCATAATCTACGTGGCTGTTGAAGCATATCCGGTTGAAGAATAGCCTTTCATCGATAACACGATGTCATCCGCAAAGCCAACGATCATTACGCCTTTGGGCATCCTCAGCGTCGGCACCCTGTTGAACATCCCGTTCCAAAGTGTTGGGCCAAGGATGTAGCCTTGCGAAACTCCCACCGTGATGTTTACCGATTTCCGCCCCACGAAGGTTTCGTAGATCAGCCCCCGGTTCTGAAAGTAACTCTTTAGAATTATGCACAGGTATTCAGGGACGCTCATTCTGTACAGCGACTTGGCAATAGCCTTCCAGCTGGCGCAATTGAAGGCGTTCTTAACGTCGATCGTTACAACAGCGCAATATCGATCGCTTCTCAGCTGCTGTTTGGACGCCATTACGGCTGTCTTGACCACTGTCCTTTTCCGAAAACCGAATTGCATCTTCGATAGCCCGTCCTCGATATCGGTAAATTTCGTCAGCCTGTTGAGGATGATCCTCACCAGGAGTTTTCCAAGCGTATCCAACAGCTGCTGGATCCCCGGAGCCTTTCCTGGCTTCGACAGCAACACCAGCTTCTATATTTTCCATTTGTCCGGGAAATAGCCTTCCTCTAGACATTTCTGAAGCACATCGCTTAACATGTCCGGAAATACCTAAATAACCACTTTCAGAGACATGTTAGGTGCCTTGTTCACCTTAAGGCCTTTCGCCACTGCCACGAGCTCCTCGTTGGAGACTTGCATGCCCTCAACGTTACTTCTTATTTCCTCGCTGTGGCCTCGAGGTACGTGGCAACGTCGTTGGCTCGTGCGACGGGAAGATTCCATCTACGATAAACTTCAGTTTTGCTGGACATAGCTCTGAAGCCACTGTTGGGCCTTTGATCTTCGCCATAACAATACGATACGCGTCGCCCCAGGGGTTAACATCAGTGGCTCGGCATAGCTCCTTGTAACAGTTCGTCTTGCTCAGTCTTATCTCTCGTTTTAATTCGGACCTGGCCGCTCGGTACACCACGCTGTGCACGTCTCTGTCTGGTGTGGACTTAGCTCTCTGGGCTCATCTTCTGGCTTTGAGACAACTAGCGCGAAGGATGGCGAGTTGCCCATTCCACTAGTAAGCTGGGCGCCGCTTGTTCCTCGGCTCCAGTTTCTTCGGCATTGTTACGTCGCATGCCCTAACTAATGTATTTGTCAGCTCGTCCTGGTTCGAGAATTCGTTGTCGAACCGAAGTGCCTCGACAAAGAGTTCCTTGCCGAAGACCTTCGTCTTCCACTTCCACTCGCAACACATATGTAGTCTTTCGTATTGTGACAGGATTTCGCTGGCCAAAATCACCCAGATCATCAGATGGTCGCTACGGCTATACTCCTCACATATTGCTCAGTTCATATTTGCCATCAGCGACGGACTACAGAAGGTAACATCGATGACGGATTCACGACGGTCCCTGTGAAAGTTGCCGAACGGACTAGACCGTCTCTTCTGGAAATCATAATGATGACTCTTCCTATCGGCCAACAGCTCCGGAGCATCTTCAGCCCATGTGGAGCCAACGGAGGATTGAACACCCACTCGGTCTCGCAACTAGTAAACTCCTCCATGATCTCGTCATGGTTAATTGCTTCACCGAGCTTCTTCAGCTCTCGCTCCGCTCCGACGAATTCAGTTCCCCGGTCACTGTTGAACTTACGGGGTTGACCGAGGTTGACTGATTGCCATAATTCAAGAACTAGTAGTTAGCGAATGGCCTACTTCAATTTGCATCACCCAAATGGTCAAGCAGGTGGCTATCATGCCCCAACGTTTCTCGATCCTTCTGTTGACGACAACTTCGATTGGGCCGAAGTAATCAACTCTGCTTAAAAGAGTTCACTTTCGATTAACGATCCAGTTCTAATCGGCGTCTTGTGTTGCTTGGAGCTGCAGTTTGCTATAAACCTTAGCAAATGTGCGACTACATTTCGCAATCCTTTCCAGGTGGAGTAGTCTGCAACGCGGATAATTTGGTCAGGAAGAGTGCAGTGGACCGGTTGTTACCGGTCTATTGTTCAATCCGGTCTTTTAAACTATCTACTCTCAGGGGAAAGGTCGGGGTTTACGTCCCACTTTGTACCATCGTCAGCTACGTTCAGCATGCTTGGTACGTATCGCCATTCATGTACTTCCGTAGCTTCCAGAATCTCCGTAACTCTGAATCTGACAAATTGAGAGTATCGCCGATGATTGGAAGTGATTGGAAGGGAAAACATCCCTTGATTCTGAGTGAGCCATTTCTTCGTCCCAGCTTATACCAGATTGCCAAATGTTCTGCAATAAGGCCTATGAAGTGCGTGATCAGACCAAGTGGGTCAAACACAGTCATGAGAACTGGTAGAACTCCACGTTTAGTAAGCCGTCGTTGACCTTTTAGCAGAGCTCCGTCGTAACGATTCCAACTAACTTTATAGGTGAAGGGCTTGGACATTGTATTCCACCACATAGCTAGGACCTTCCTAATGACAATTCTGATGACAGATCGAGACTTTTTTCCTCCGTATTTTCTTCCAGCATCGCCAATGTAACTTGTTTGGAATTGCTAATCTAGTTTCGGATCTTCAAACCTCCTTGTGAGTGAACGTACTTAACATCCTTTGCAATCTGAATCGCGTCTTCCTAGCACGCGATGCTGATCAACATGTCATCGACATAATGCGACTTCGTGATGGCTTTGTATGCCGATGCATACTTACGCTGCGGTCATGACTTTCATTGCGTAGACTACAAGGTTGTCGTTCTCGTCCGTCCAAAAGAAGCACTTGTACCGTAGATCTTCCGTTTTCACGGATGTCTCCAGTTACTGCAACATGATGCAGCCGAAACCGAAGCAGAATCTCGTAAAGAGAAGAAAGAAGATCCGGTCCCTTCAAAAGAGCAGAATACAATGATTTTCCAAGAACTTAGGCAGCTGCGACCAAAAATATCCTTGCTTTGCCGGGTTTGTTGGGATTTGTGAATACTAGTAGAAACTACGCGTTAGTAGACCACTGCTTGACCTCGTCGTCGGAAAGTTTGCGAATGTACTCTTTGGCAGTGTAATCGGCGATCATCTGCCAGGTGCTGATCCTGCGCCATACGTTTTTCCAAGGACTGTGCACTGTGGTCCAGGGAGAAAAATTAGGTGGAATAAATTAATAACTCAAAGAATATAAGAGATAGCGTAATCGATGTCTTCTGAACAGTTTCTAGTTAGCTTATGCTGCGTTTTTAGCAAAAGTGTCCTATACGCCTAATTTGACCAATAAAGTAATTCACTATCAAACTTTTTTGTTTTGATAGATAGAAATACAAAATGTTCTACAAAGTAATGGAACATAAAAGCATCAAAACTTTGTAGAAGATTATTTTTGTCTATCTCTTCTATTTTTTGAGATATAGCGCACTCAAAGAATCAAAAGCCAAAAATCAGAATTTCTGTCATATTTTGAAAAATACATATCTTTTAGGCCTACTATGTTCAACGCGATTGTAGATTATATAAAAATGCATATTTGCTCCTTTACTGACATCATACCCGTACAACTTTTTCTGTGAAAAGTTATCATCAGTTTTGTTGTTTTATAACCGATACATTCAAGCGTTACATTTCAAAAAGGCGCAAGTGAAACCGATAGTTATATATACCAGTTGAATAAGTATATCTCGAAGTACATATAAGCAAAATTTGGGAAAGGTCTTTTTGATTTTGCTTAATAGCAGCACGTTGAAAACATCATTTTTTATGCCGCAAATCTACAATTATCGGATTTATTTCACAGAGTTATAGACTAGGTGAATTATTAACATGTCCTGATGCATATAACGTAAGTAGATCTATCGTAACGTAGCATTGTAACTTGATTTGTCATCATCAAAAAAATATTATGTAATGTTTATGCAAGAGTTTATTACTTACTAATAAAAAAATTGAAACTTATTATTCACTAATCAAGAGCCTGGTTTTCTCAGGTAATTCTGATGCAAGTGTTTCCGAAAACATCCTATTAGTCAACGAAATTACAGGATCTGACGATAAGAGCAATCTTTAAAGACATCTTCAATATTAACTGTTCTATTGAACTTTCTTGAGTGGAACTCCCGATATTTCCGAATGCACTTGTTTCTTTGTCTCTTGAACTTCTTTCGCTGCACATTCCGATTGGAAGCACCGTATATTTAATTATAGCTGCTCCGTGAACAAGAAGTTTATGGACTGTTGGAGACAACGCATACCAACCATATAACATCTCGTACAATGCTCTAGTCTCTTCGGCATAATCTTCAAAAGAATTATAATTGATTCTTGCTTTACAGTTAATCACTGTAAGAAGAATATGGAACCGCTCTAACAAATTTTCATCTAGTCCAGAAATTTTTGCTGTAATTTTCCATTCACGGAAAAACTTTCGTGCCGTGTTTCCGTCGTTTGAATTTCCACCTCCTGGAACCGGCTCACTAATGCGTAATCCTGTGAAAAATCGCAAGATATAGTTAGATGAAGTCAATTCAAAAATATTGAAGAATATACTATTCTTACCCAATTCCTCACGTATTTTCTTTCGAATTTCCGTTTCCTTAGCTTTTACCGCTCTGTTTGACTTGCTAACACGCCATGTAGGTTTATCAAGCACAAGTCTATAAGACACTTTCAATAACATTTCCATAGTTCGTATATACGCATGAAGAGGAGAAATGCCACATTTATATTTGCCAGGATCATCAGAGTCTAGACCACTTCTGGAATTGTTCAGTTGTTTGCCAGATGTTCCACAAATATAGCAGGCTTGCGAGTTGGTTCCAGTCAAATCGTTGACGACTTTGTGTCCATCATCGTAAAACAGCATTACTGGGTTAACAGAAACGACTTGCTTGGATAACGTTACCATAACATTCTTCAAATTTTGAATTTGCACATTCATAAGATGAACCTCGCGTTTTGTTAGCTCTGCGCATTCTTTGCAAATACTAGTTTTATGGGTCTGCATAGGGAAATTGATGAAGGAAGATCATTATTCCATACAATTTCTTCAGTACCGTCAGATCTACGATGCCCAATCAACCGTAGAGGAACTAACGAGAATGCGAAAATATGAGAATCTCTATATTCCTGCAGTTCGTGATCCTCAGTCTTCGTCGATAAAACGTTGTTTATAGCGTGCGTGATTGCTACTGCCATCACAACCCCATTTGTATAAAAGTGTATATTCATCATATAGCACCATGTCTTGAGACATGGCTCGACTAATCAAGCTTTGGAAAAGGCGCTTCGCGGTGTGGTCAACGAGATTCTGTAACGATACTTCAGCAACAGATGGTCGGATGGACAGATCTAATAGAAATAAATACAATAAATACGTAGCCAATGTTTCTGAGTAAATGTTTAAATACCTGTAGGATAGCACAATTTCTTGGCTTCGACTAATTTACTATACGATGGGTATATATCTGTTCCTCTACTCAAATTAACCTGCCGAATATCCATGTATTGAGCTGAAAAACCATTCTTGCATAAGAATGCAAGACCTTCCTCAGCTGTAAAGTGGATTAATTTTTTCTTGCCGCTTTTCCGTCGAAGATAGTAGATTGGCCGCTGCTGTTTCAGGATTTTGCGCTAATTTTTCTATCAACTTACCAGCTTTCCGGAACCCAGCCGACGCTACGGAAGTTGCTGCAGCAAACGAGATTTCATCAGCCGAATATTTGCTGAGAAGAGGTTCAATCTTTTTCTTCTTTAGTTTACGTTTTGCGTCTTTGAACGGTTTTGAAGGACGGCCGGCGGATGGTTTTGAGGTAGACGTAACATCGATAATAAATTCTCCTTCAAGCCAAATATTGTTGATGTTCAAAAACCGTTCGCGTTTTCGTCCAGCTGCCCGCCATAATTTTTTGAAACTTCAGCATCACCAGATGAAGCTTCTACGCACCAAAACAACGTTAAAGTTTTTCTTCGAATACCTTTTCTTTACAAATTCCAACAAATCTTTTTCTTTAGCTCCTTTCATTAGAAGAGAGATGAGAACGGCCAGGGGAATTGCTAATGAATTAAAATTCGCGTTATTGAAATAACAATGCTCAAACAATCAGTTTACTTACCTTTGTTTCATTTTGAAAGCACGTAACACGAAAACAGCTAAAAAAAAGCAAAGCTTGCTTTGATGTGATCACCAGTGGAATACGGTTGTAGATTTGCGGCATAAAAATGATGTTTTCAATCGTATGCTATTAAGCAAAATCAAAAAAAGACCTTTCCCTAAATTTTGCTTATATGTACTTCGGAGATATACTTATTCAACTGGTATATATAACTATCGGTTTCACTTGCGCCTTTTTGAAATGTAACGCTTGAATGTATCGGTTATAAAACAATAAAGTTGATGATAACTTTTCACAGAAAAGTTGTATGGGTATGATGTCGTAGGAGCAAATATGCATTTTTATATAATCTACAATCGCGTTGAACATAGTAGGCCTAAAAGATATGTATTTTTCAAAATATGACAGAAATTTGATTTTTGGCTTTGATTCTTTGAGTGCGCTATATCTCAAAAATAGAAGAGATAGACAAAAATAATCTTCTACAAAGTTTTGATGCTTTTTATGTTCCATTACTTTGTAGAACATTTTGTATTTCTATCTATCAAAACAAAAAGTTTGATAGTGAATTACTTTATTGGTCAAATTAGGCGTATAGGACACTTTTGCTAAAAACGCAGCATAAGCTAACTAGAAACTGTTCAGAAGATATCATTACGCTATCTCTTATATTCTTTGAGTTATTAATTTATTCCACCTAATTTTTCTCCCTGGACCACAGTGGACTGGTGGCAACGTAAAGCCATTTCTCGACTATCGGTCAGGCGGATGTCGTCGTATCGCCAAAGGAAGCCTGTTTTGACATGCTCCCCATTAAAACGTATACGGGACTTCAGAAGTGACAAAGCTTGCTCATCTCCAGATGATACAAGCACCTTGCCTGATTTAAAACCTCGAGACGATCCATCGAAAAGTATTCCTTTATGGATTGATGTACACACTAAGATTTTTTACAGAAATCTGCAAGTTTTACCGAATTCTCAACAGCTGAACGTTCGGTAATCCGATTTTACGGATTTCGGTAAAATTTTACAGATATCTGTAAAAAATTTAACGGATTTCGGTAAAATTTTACCGAAATCCGTTATATTGGATTACCGTACGTTCAGCTTTTGAGAATTCGGTAAAACTTTACAGATTTCTGTAAAATAATCTGAGTGTGTAAATCTTCGTCGAATTCTTCGTTACACAAACGTGAAATGTGTATTCGGCAACTCTCCGAAACACAATCCTCCGCAAACAGTCCATCCTAGTCGTATCTTCATCGCGATTGGTTGACCCAGTTCTCCTTCTGGGCTCTTCAGAGTCAGTCCCAACTGACAGCTTGCCGTTCTTTGAACTCTCTTTCTTCCTGCAGCCTCAGTAGCTGCAATTTAGCACGGTTCCGAACGGATCTCTTTGACGAAGAACAAAAAACTTCCGAAAAGGCCTTTTACAACTCGATTGTAGGCATTCGTCCCACTGACGGTACGAAGAGCTTCTCCTTCTGGTTGTCATTTAGTGTTATTAAGGAACTAGATGAAGACCCATATATCCGGATAGTAGCAGAGGCTCAAATAACGACTGTTCCAGAAAGTATAAGCACAACTTATTTGAAAGGTCACTTTGAATATAATGAAATATTTCAACATGTATTGGCTGCGTCCTTTTGTTTGCACATTTTTGAATGACATAGCATCAAAAAAGTGCTCAGTTATGTGTTGCCTATCAAAATGCGCGGTCTTACTCCGGAACAACGAAAAAGTATGGTGCACTGTGAGTGGACTCTCCTTGAAAAAATTGGCCAAGGAAGAGGCGGAGCGATTCGAAAATATAGAGAACACGTTTGAAGATGCGCCGAGAACACGTTTGAAGATGCGCCGAAGAGTGGTCGGAAATCCGGTCCTGTTAGTCCGGATATCGATAAAAAGATCAAGGGTGCCTACATGCGAAAACCAGCGACTTCCGTTCGGGAGTTTCGAAAAAACTAGGGACCTCGTCGAGTAACGTCATGCGTGCCAAAGAAAGACCTGGGCTCAAAACATACCGGAAGCAGAAAAAACCCAAATGAAACCCAAAAAAAGGCCGCGTCCGTGAAACCACGGGCCCGCAAACTCTACGATTCGTTATTGTGTAGAAATTCTGGGTGTATAATAATGGACGATGAAACGTATGTGAAACTAGATTACATACAGCTTCTCGGATCACAATTCTATACTGTAAGCGAAGACAAAGACATCCCCGAAATGGAGAAGGCAATTTTTACCGAAAAATTCGGTAAGAAGGTTATGGTTTGGCAGGCAATATGCGAGTGTGCTAAAACATCTAGTCCGTACATCACAACGGAGACGATGAACACTTAGAAATACGTTAAGGAATGTCTCCAGAAGCAATTATTGCCGATGATCAGGCAGAACGAAGGTCAAATAGTGTTTTGGCCTGATTTGGCGTCATGTCATTACGCAAAAGACACTAGAATGGTACAAAAGTCAAAATGTATGTTTCGTGCCGAAAGACATGAATCCGCCAAACTGCCCGAAGGCACGGCCAATCGAGACAAAGCTTCGAAAATTCATAAAACCAGCAGACGACATCCAAAAATTAAAAAAAAAGATAGGCCAAAAGTGGTCAAAATGGTGGAAAGTACCTCTGTGCAGAAGCCAATGGATCATGTTCGAGGAAAAGATAGGAGTCTTGGCTATGATTAAATATTTTGATTAAACGAGAGTAAAATATCATATAAAACACAAATACAAATATGATTTACCAAATGAAATTATTAAAACTAAAAAAAACATGACTTTTTTGTTATTGTAAAAGTGTGCTTATACCTTCTGAAACAGACTATAGAGTCAAGGACCTGGTGGGCAGTCATATTGCTGTTGCCTACATCTCTAAAAAATCAAAAGATTCATTGTTTGTAAGCAATACTGGCGCTCGTACCCGTAGTAACAAACGTCAGACGGGCCTTATTCAAATAAGGCCCGTGATATGTTGCATACTGTGAAACGTTAGTAACAAGGATAGGGTTACCAGGCCCCTGAATAGAGTTGACTTAATTTCACCCCTGGATAAACAAATAGGCGCAGTTGTAATGACTTCGTTGACTGACAAAGTGTGTTTGAATTTATGCTCGTTCTTGGCATACTTCGGTGTTGACTGATTGTTTAAAGTTGGCGTAGTTTGCTGGATCCATTTTGCAGTCATGCAGTTAGTACAACTCCAGTTCCGATTGACAACTTAATCCGTCACTCCAACACAATTGTAGTGGTGCCATCCGTCGCATTGATCGCATTGCACCATTTCATCTGAATCAGGTCCTCCACAACTCCTACATTCTTGTCAATTGACAGTCTTTTCTATTACGCCCATAACTACCACACATTCATTACCATCTGTATCGCGAACACTAGCAATACCGCTGAAACTTGTTCAAAGTCGCGTTTACTTGGTATAGTTCGAAAAAATGTTTCAGTTTTTAATGTTTTATTCCGAAAAGTGAACAAGTGAAGTGTGAGCATAAATCTTCGCAGTTTTCCAATGACAACGTTTTTAACAAAATAATCGTCAAATAAGGAGTGTATCGAAAATAAGCTATCCACAAACTTTCTTTCAAATAATGTTGAAAACCGATATTTTATTCATACAAAAAATGTATCCTTTATTGTACGAGGTTAAACTTGAACATAATGAAGACCGGGTGAAATTTAAGTTATTCCTTCACGAATTTTCGAACTTTGGGTCGAATGCTCTTCATCAAGTTCCGGACAAGTGTTGCATCGCATTTTTTGGACGCTTGAGCCCGAATTTTTTTGAACTCCTGCATGTTCCCAGCTGCCTTACAAGTCTTCTTGAAGACCCTCTTCACGATTGCCCAGTAACGTTCGATGGGTCGAAGCTAAGGGCAATTTGGTGGATTGATATTTTTCTCAACGAAATCTATACCCTTTTCCGCAACAGGAGTGGCTCAAGTACAGTGTCG
>JASCZW010019333.1:0-13942 GCA_034211315.2 Aedes japonicus
AAAAAAATCCACTGGTGTTAAGATTATTTGGATTCAAGAGTAACTTTTGAGATGGGTGTATGTTTTTTTCCAACATTTTACTTGAAAAATCGTAGTTCAAAACCATTACATTTAGAGAAAAACTTTATATGGGGGAGTTGTAGAGAACTAAAAAGGCTTTGTAAAAAATGTACACTGAAAAAAAAATTTTTTTCATAAAGAAAAATCGAAAATAAATACTAAAAATCAAATATAAAAAAACATATTTTTAATATTTTTCAAATTTGTTTTGTGGAAATTTGAGAAAAAAAGACACGTTTTGAAAAAACTCTAGGATGGACGCTCTTATAATAAAAAAGTTTTCCGAAGAGCGAACTTTGGTGCATATTTCAAATTTTGGTTATTCATTATTATAAATGAAAATTAATTATACAATATGATTTTGGAGATCATTAAAAACAATAATGATGATAATGATAAATCACCTGAACGCAAACCGTTTTCGAGATTTTTCGGATTTTATTTCAATAGAATGAAAAACCTCAGAAAATTCGCTCTTTCTTAAGTTAATCGAGATTTCCACCAGAAATGATAAATTTTCCAAGATCTTCATATTATAACGTTCACATTACTCTAATGTCCTCTTTTCTTTGATATCAGGATGATAAGAAGACTCATTTGAAAAGAACAAGATAAATAGCACTATTGTTTTAATATTGCAATCAATATATTTATAATTGTTTTATGGCTGTATCGGTCGGGCTGCTCAGAGAATGAAGGGAGCGAATTTGCTAAAGCGATGAAAGTAACAGCGAGATAGATGTCGCAGGGGCGACAAGTGTGAAATGGACAGATGATGAAATTATGCGGAGGGTCATATAGAAGAAGCATATTAATCGAACTGCTGACTATTTTGCCAAGCTCCAACGATGTTAGAGGTCGGGTGTAGTGTGAAAACTACACTCCGAACAGTTCGGTGATGTAGCGATGAAAGTAACACATATTGTTTAAGGTAGGTAGACAACAGCAGCTATAACGTATGTCAGGTATATCTTCTCATAAAAAACAGCTAATGTACGCTGCCTGTAAACTACCAGAGATGTTTTATACCTGCATTTCCAAAGGTACCACAGCCAATATATATGCTCATACATAGTCGCATTCATCAGTAAAATCTATCTGAGTGAACTGAAAATGGAGTTTAACATGAAGAAGTGTTGTATGCCGTTTCCACTAAACGGTGCTCAAAAAACCTTCGTAAATTAACCGAACAAAATGTCAAAAACTCAAGTTTATGGGCAAAACACATTTGGACACTTCTTTGATGATTTGTGATAATTGTCGTTTGCATTTAAATAGAACGGAACAATCCCATGCTGCAATTTCGAGCCTAGTGAGAAACCATCAATTACTAACATTATGGATCCACAACCATCTACATCACGGCAAGTAGACTTGTATGGTCTCGAGGAAACGCCATCGGCAATATCATTAATGTCAGTGCCATCTGATAGCAGTGTGCAAGATTATTCAAGGCGCCATAATATTGAGCTATTTAACAAGGGCGTAGCTGGAATCAACGTTTCGCCAATATCGGCTAAAAAGTTCCTGAACGTAAATTATGCCCGCAAAAAGTTCAAAGATGTTTCAAACGGCATTCGGACACACATATTTGGGGATCAAGCGGAGGAGGATGACCTGGAACAATTGAAAGTGAAAGCAGCCGAATATGACGAAATAATCGCGCAGCTAAAGGACCGGTATGCTGATCCAGAAACTTCGAGGGACGATCAAGTAAGGATACTTTCGGTTTTACCACAATCTTGGACAAATCAAAGAGTAATGGCAGAATTTGGAATAACAAACAAGTACATCGTATCACAAGCTAAATTCCTTGCAAAGCACGAAGGTGTTTTAGCTGCCCCTAACGAAAAGCTGGGACACGGTCTGAACCCGGAAATAAAAACCAAATTTTGCAATTTTACGACAGTGATGAGATTACACGAGCAACCCCTGGTATGAACGACTACGTTTCAGTGAGGAGTGAAGGTAAGAGGGTTCATATTCAAAAGCGCCTTTTAGTTTGTTCATTAAGAGAAGCTTTCATTAAATTTCAAGAGATGCATCAAAATGCTGTTGGGTTTAGCTCTTTTGTAGCACTAAGACCAAAGCATTGCAAATTACTTGGCAGCACAGGTTCTCATAACATTTGTGTTTGCACCATTCATGAGAACATTAACTTGATGCTTCATGGTCTTAGAAAATATTCATTCGAGAATGATTATAAATTGTGTTTTGAAGAAATATTATGTAGCTCATCAACTAGAACTAAAAAATGTTACCTCCGTGAATGCGAACGATGTCCAGGCTTTTCAGATTTTGAGAGTAGTTTAACAGACAAATTAGAAAACGTGGTTTAGTTGAAATATCTTTTGAGCAATGGATTTCAACTGATAGATGTAGTTTAGAGACACTTGTTAAACCAATTGATGAATTTATTGCTTATTTTTGTGAAAAGTTGGAACAATTAGTATCCCACGATTTTGTCAAATCTCAGCAGTCTAGTTTCTTGAGAGATTATAAAAGTTGTCTTAAAGACGGCGAAGTAATAATAATTTGTGATTTTTCTGAAAATTATTCATTTGTTTTTCAAGATGCTGTTCAAAGTAGTTATTGGAGTAATGAGCAAGCCACTATTCACCCTTTTGTCATTTATTACACGGAATCTGGAATACTTAAAAATATCAGTTTCATTGTTATCTCAGAAGTGTTGAAACATGATACGATTGCGGTGCAGGTGTTTATTTCAAAACTAATAAGCTTTTTGCAAACAAAAATTAAAGTAAAGAAAGCTACGTTTATGTCTGACGGGGCAGCATCCCAATATAAAAATAGGAAGAACTTTGCAAGCCTTTGTAAGTTTAAAAAGAAATACAATATTGATGCTGAATGGCATTTTTTCGCAACATCCCACGGTAAGGGACCTTGCGATGCAATTGGTGGTACATTAAAACGAATGGCAAGATATGCAAGCCTTGCTGTACAACATGAACACCCTATAAAAAGTGCATTAGAGTTATTCGAATGGGCGAACCAAAAAAGTGATGATTGTTTAACAAAAATGTCGTTTTGTTATGTATCACATGAAGAGTATGAACAGGGGTAGCAGAATGGAATGAAATTTACCGACAGACTAAAACGATTGCAGGTACACAAAAGTACCACTCATTCGTTCCAATTTCAGAAAACGAAGTTTTTGTAAAACTGTTTTCGAATGACGAAGAAGGCAGGATTCATAATATATATAAAAGCAATCAATAGTTTATATAATGTTTATGTAATATTATCAATGACCGAGACTAATAAATGGTATATATAAATATAAATCCAACCATAATTCATTATTTTTGTCTTATAACTTTAAGTGAAGCTTTTTCAATCGACGAGCTGTTAAGAGTAAGTAAGAGGCACATACATGTGTTTTAAAAAGGCTAAAAACACAAGAGAAACAATCGTTAGCTATTGTTGTTTTAATATCACGAGTAATTTATGAAAAGGGCGTATTTTTTGAGGTTTTGAAATTTTATTGAAAGAAAATCAGAAATATCTTGAAAACGGTTGCGTTTACGTGGTTTATCATTATTATCATTATTGTTTGTAATGATCTCCAAAATCATATTGTAACATCAAAATTTATTTATAAGAATGAATAACCAAAATTTGAAATATACACCAAAGTTCGCTATTTGAAAAACTTTTTTATTATAAGAGCGTCCATCCTAGAGTTTTTTTTAAAACGTGTCTTTTTTCCTCAAATTTCCATACAACAAATTAAAAAAATATTAAAAATATGTTTTTTTAGATATTTTATTTTTAGTAATTATTTTTGATTTTTCTTGATGAAAAAAAATTTTTTCTGTGTATACTTTTTAAGAAAGGCTTTTAGTTCCTACAATTCTGTATAAAGTTTTTTCTAAATGTAATGGTTTTTGAACTACGATTTTTCAAGTAAAATGTTGGAAAACACATACGCCCATCTCAAAAGTTACTCTTGAACCCAAATTATCTTAACACCAGTGGAATTTTTTTTTTCCAACGTACCGAACTCATGTGCCAAGTTTCATCCAAATCAATGATGATCGGGTATGATTTTTGGGATTTCCGGCACATTCTGGATGGAATCCCTCAGATACAAGATTGGAGGCGGAGGGCATTTTGTCAGTCAAGGGGATTTTCCCCCTTGCCTCTCCTGCATGGGGTAGTATGACAAAGGGTTATGTGCCTGATCGGATACTACCGTTCAAATGCCCTCCGCTCGTTTTCAATCTTGTATCTTTCAATTTCAAAGCCTGCCGTTGCCCTATACGGAACTATATCAATACACTTTCTCTTCATGTCTATGCGTTCTAGCAATAAAATTACTGTCCGCTCCTAGCGCTTCGCATGGAGATGAGAAATTATCTGCTTCTGAAAACTTATTTCAGCTATTTCAACTGGTTCTGCATGATCAAATGCAGCGTTTCTACACTGGAGAAAAAAACCTATCGAAATTCATAAAATTTGCCTTATGAAACTTCATAAGGCCACTGTATTTTGATATCATAAGGCCCTTATCCATGTATCCAATGATGGTTCTCGCAGTAGATCAGTGCACGAAACCTTCGCCACCTGCCGTATATATATACTATTTTCTAAATACAAAGCGTTTACCTATCATTATTTTGCTTATACCTACACACTTAGAAGATTTTACAGTATTCGGTAATTTTTTACCGAACTTTCAACAGCTGAACGTTCGGTAATCCGATTTACCGGATTTCGGTGAAATTTTACAGTATTCTGGTACAAAAATTACCGGAGCTTGTCAAATTTTACCGAATTCCGTTAAATCGGATTACCGAACTGTTCAGCTGTTGAAAGTTCAGTAAAAAGTTATCGAATACTGTAAAATTTTCTGAGTGTGTATCTTATTATTATTTTGTTTATACCTATATCAAAGTCAAAAACAAATGTACTTTATATCTACCTCACTTTTTTTCATCTATACCTAACCTACTTAGTGTGTAGCAGTAGGTGCTCTGCTTCGGTGGGTTTGATGTCGTTTGGGTATTAAGTTGAAGAGCCATGTGTAATCGTTGCCTTGGTCTTTGTTTAGTAGATTTGTGTTCTGTTGTTTGTTTATTTCTAAGCTTTCTGCGACGTCTAATTTCCAGGGTGTAGATGTAGTCCGTAATATTGTGATGTCAGTCGTCGTTATGTCGTGATTTTCCGTGAAGATGTGTTCTGCGACTGTTGATTTGAAGTTATGTGAAATTCCTTTCTCGTTCTGTTTGACAGCCATAGTCACCTCCGCTAGATGCTCCTTGAACCTTGTTACCAAGGTTCTCTTTGTTTGACCTACATATATTTTGCTGCAGTGTTTACACTTGATTCTGTATACCCCTGCTCTGCCTACACACTTAGAAAATTTTACAGTATTCGGTAATTTTTTACCGAACTTGCAACAGCTGAACGTTCGGTAATCTGTTCGGTAATCAAATCACTTACCGAACGTTCGGTACTCGAATTTTTCGATGAAATGTCAAAAAATACCGTACAGTTCGGTAACGGGAGATTTGATGAGCTGTCAAAAACTACCGCACAGTTCGGTATTTATTGTAGTCTGGAACGGACACGTTTCGGTATTTTTTGTTTGTTTGTTAAACACCAACATATTTGGATGTTATGGTTTCATTAAAGAATACTGTATTCGTTTTTATTGGTTTATTATCTTTGATATTCATGTTCGGATATATGAACTAAAATTCAAATTACGATTAATATTATAATTAATAATAATAGCGGTGCAATCCGCAAACATATTCCCGGCAGCAAAAACATACGAACACCGGGAAAAACCTGTAAACAATTAGAGGAATGAAACGTTAGATGAATTCTTATGGAAAACCTCGATGAGATCCTGTATCTCCAGCTGCTGGTATACCTGCTCCATCACCGTTAATTTCGGGTTTCGGCCACGAGATGAAAACTTTTGAATAAAATTTTTCCAAATCACCTTCTGCAACACAACCAATCACTGGAACCACGAGACTTCACAGAAAATGGCCAACAGTTTGACATATAATATTACTTAACCGGGCTTCGGTAATTCAGAGTTCGTCTTACGTTTTGTTCGGTAATGTGCTTACAGTATTCAGTGATTGTTTGTTTTTACCGTATAAATTGTATTTTTTTCTACCGAATACTGTAAATAAAATACAACATAACAGATCGTTCGGTAAAGTGTTACAAAATTACGGTAAAATTATAAATGTTTACCGATAAATCCGTAATATGTTATTTTTACCGAAATATTTCGTCAATTTTTTTACCGAACAGAAAAATCGAATTTAAGTGTGTAAGGTGTCTACTGAATCTTTGGTGGAGCCTAACATCGATGCTAATTGGTTGTGCCTACTAAAAAAAACTAAGTCTAAATTCCCTAAGTCGTGGTTTTAGCTTTTGTGTAATGTCTTTATCGAAGGGGACAGATACACGTTTCAGGGGTTCAGGTGAGTCGGAGAGGGTTGTTTGTGATTTCCTATGAAGATGTTTTTCCTTTTTGTTTATGATCGCTTGAATTGTCCTCTTTTCGTACCCATTGAGTCTGGCAGATATATGCTAATTCTTTGGCTTTTCCAGTTTTATTGAGAGGAAGGGTCAATATCCGGTGGATCATGTGGTGGAAAGTGGCCATTTTGTACGGAAAAGAGTGGTTTGAAGTGTATGGGATGACTCTTTGGGTGTTTGTGGGTTTTCTGAAGATTTCAAACTCTAAAGGAGATGGTGACAATGATTCTCTCACTACTAGAAGGTCGAGAAATGCAAGTTTTCCATCCTTTTCTATTTCATGAGTGAACTTAACGTCTTTGTGGAGATTGTTGATTTCTTGGAGAATTAGGGAGAGATCGTCTTTTTTCACTACGGCGAAGATGTCGTCAACGTATCTCCACCAACGAGTTGGGAGTAATCCTTTCGCTTTTAGGATTGTTTCCAAATTCGCCATAAACAGTTCACAGAGGAATAGGGATAGAGGATTTCTCATAGGGGCTCCTTTTAATTGTTAATAGTATGATCCTCTGAAAGTGAAGTAGTTCTCTTCCATGCAAAGTCGAGTCAGCTTAAGGTACATCCGCACCTTTTGCTTCCATGTTGTGTCATCCCCTTGTTTCAAAAGCCAATCCTCTAGAAGGGTAATTGCGTCTCTGATCGGTACGCTAGGGAAAAGGGCTGTGACGTCGAAAGATACCATTACTTCATTGTCATTTATATGGTCTGATGACTGTAGCTGTTGTACAAATTCCTGAGATTATTGTGGTTGTTTCATTATGACAGTTACAAAAACAAAAAAAATGATTCAGACATTTCATAATTCGTTCGGGTTGGCGAAGCTATACAATTTTTGTAAACAATTTGCTTATTTCAGCAGTATATCGTCAAAAAAAATTCACGGGCAAGGTGTCAAATAACCAACCAATATCCTGTGTCCATGTGATACCCTGGTGTCCACGGACACCCTGGGAGCGCCTCACCATGTTCCGGAATGGATGCCCCGGGAAATGTGGCCACTTTCCAACACCATCTTGAATTCCTTTGGACCATTAGTAAGTCGTCCGTTTGAATGTCAGCAGACATTTCTAAAAATGCGATACACGGTAAGCTTCCTTTACCCATTAATGGGTACGATTTATTATTATTGTTATTCCTCCTGTGGATTTTTTACGCATTTTTCTGAAAAACGGCGTCTACCCATTTAAATGGGTACACACAAAAAAGGAATATTGTTTTATTAAAAGTTTTGCACTTTACTTCTAAAAAGTAGTTATTTTTCATTAAATTAAAAGGAAAATTATCTACCACAAAAATTATGTTTTTGATTTGAAAGTTTCTTTTTTTTGGTTCAGTGTATGAATTTAAAAGTGTGTTTTTTTACCACGAAAATTGTAGAACTGTCAAAACCACCAACATAAAGCGAGTCGTCGTCGATGACGGCGATAGATATTTTCAATGACGATGCTTTATTAAGGGCGAACAATTTCTTCATGCATGGATGGATACGTAACTACGTGAATGGTAATGTTTTAGTTGAATTAATCATTCCCCTCTTTTATTCGCAGTGCTACCACATGTGACGACGAACGGCAGCACCAGGCACCAGGCAGCAGATGCCAGATGTTGCTTAGGTGCATTTGGCTTTCTCGTGATGGAAAACATCACGATAGTTCAGCTTGAAAGTTTATTTTTCAATGGAATAACTTGTTATGATTTTTAACAATGCCATGCTTTAGACTTGACAGTTCTACAATCAATCTGAAAATAAATCCTTTTATTTTGAAACTTTTTTTTTATTTCAATCCAAAAAGCACATTTTTCTTTTGATTGCACGGAACTTTCTGGAATTAATTTTGGAATGAAAATAATTTGCTTTCGTTTTCAACGATGCCACGGTTTCGATTTGACAGTTCTACAATTTATTCTGAAATTTCTTCTTTTAAATGTACAGAGCAGGAAATTTTTGAATTGACGATTTGAAGGTTTTTGTTTCGAAAGCAAACCGCTTTCTACGAAAAAGGACCAATGCAACTTTTCAATTTTGGCAATGGTTTTTTTATTTTTAATAATCTTTATTCTTTGTGTGTAGACGTCGTTTTATGGTATAATGGGTAAAAATTTCCACAGGAGGAATAACAATAATAATAAATCGTACCCATTAATGGGTAAAGGAAGCTTACCGTGTAGTTTTTGAAGTTTGGTTGTGCACACCAAGTTTTTTTTTAGACGGAAGTCAGTTAAGTTTTTATTGACTTTCAATTCCATTAATTACGTCACGCAAAAAAAAAAATGACTTTTTTAACCCCCCTCCCCCCCTTGTCACGTTTTTCGTATGGGCCTTCAATTTTTTTTTTTGGATCGTCACGTTTTCCCAAACCCCCCCTCCCCCCTTACTGCGAAAGTTTTGTGTTTGAATTGAAAGTATATTTTTTCGGTTCAGTGTGTAAATTTAAAAGTATGTTCTTTTACCATGAAAATTGTAGAACTGTCAAATCCACCAACACAAACGAAGTCGTCGTATGGATATTTTCTCTATACTGTCAAATAATACATAAGCTCCACATTCAAAATGTTCCTCGCCCCAAGGAATCGCTCATCAGGAAAGTTCACAAACTTTCGGTGTTATTAAATTCCGAACGGACCATGCAAACGGAATAGGCCATATAATAATAGGCACTGATAATAATCCCATTTTTTTTTGCAGCGGTGCCACAAGCGACGACGAGCGGCAGCAGACGCTAGAGCTGGCTCAGGGGAATTCGGTCTCTATGAAACTTTTAATAATTCATTTGAAAATGAAAACCTTTTTATGTGAAAACCATTTTTTCTTTCAATCAAAACAGCATACATTTATTTTGATTGCACAATACTTTCTAGTTGAAAGTTCATTTTCAAATAAAAATAATTTGCTTTCATTTTGAAATATGCAACGGAGTGGATTTGACAGTTCTACAATTCATCTGAAAAGAATACTTTTTATGTTAAAAGTTTTTTTACAGCATACTTTTATTTAAATTGCGCGACACTTTCTGGATGAAAGTTTATTCTGGAATAAAAATAATTGGCTTTTATTTTCAACGATGCCACGGTTTCGATTTGACAGCTCCACAATTTGTTTTAAAAATTTCAACTTTTAAATGTAGAGCAGCAAAATTTTGAATTGACGGTTTGAAGGTTTTGGTTTTGAAAGTAAACCGCTTTCTACGAAAATGAACCAACGCAACTTTTCAATTTTGGCAATGTTTTTTTTAATTTTAATAATCATTATTCTTTGTGTGCGTCATCAAACAGTACCAAAGCTCGGTAAAATTTACAAAAACGAACGTTAAATTGGGAACTGAGCAGAAATTTACAGTTGTTTCGGTATTTGTTTTTTTTATTACATATCATTTTTCGCTTCCGAGCATGCAGGGACAATGTTATCTTTTGGACTAGGAAGCTGATTCAATATCAGAAGGCCTGATACAAAAAACAGAGATGCGCAGAATAACTGTTCGTTTAATGCCTTTTTTTAACCGCAATGCCTTTAACGAACGAATCCCCATCAGTATTATATATGAATCAGGAGCTAGCTTTGTTCCTTGTCTGTATGCTAGATTGTATTGATCAATTCTAGGATGTTTGATAAGGCCATTTTCAATGTTGTCCCCACACGTACTGGAAATAAAAGTATCGCCCTACACACTAAGGAATAATAACCGTATTCGGTAATTTTTACCGAACTTTCAACAGCTGAACGTTTGGTAATCTGTTCGGTAAACGAAATGACTACCGAACGATCGGTTAACAAATTTTTGGAAGAACTGTCAAAATTACCGAACGATTTTGTAATTTATAACGAAGGGTTCGATTTTTTAACGGAAGAGTTCGGTACTTTTTAACGGACGATTCAGTGTTTTTTTACCAAATGGAATAATGATTTATTTTTTATTTTTCTGGTTAATTTAATAAAAGTGCTGTTTGCATCTAAAAAAATACACACTCAGAAAATTTTACAGTATTCGGTAACTTCTTACCGAACTTTCAACAGCTGAACAGTTCGGTAATCTGATTTAACGGAATTCGGTAAAATTTGACAAGCTCCGGTAATTTTTGTACCAAAATACTGTAAAATTACACCGAAATCCGGTAAATCGGATTACCGAACGTTCAGCTGTTGAAAGTTCGGTAAAAAATTACCGAATACTGTAAAATCTTCTAAGTGTGTATGTTTATTAAAAAATAAAATTATGCCCCTGGAACGATCTTGGGGTATGCATCAGGTAAAAAATCAGTCAAGGAGGGATTACTGCAATGCGTGCATAAACTTGGTACCTGTTGTCGACAAAGTTTCCATGACAAACATTGCTCCTAAGCATAGGTAAAATGCTTGTTAGACGGTGTCTGTACGGTAATAAAAACAATGAAGGATTGGAGTAAAATTTCAAATGCTTCCCTCATTCCAAATCCAATTGGAATTGCAAGTTTTTTTTCCAGCATATTGCGCAATTATTTGAATCTCACAACTATGGCCCTCATACTGTCATAATTAGAAGAACAGAATTGTGATGAGTAAAGTTGTCTTCTGCCTAATATGGTAATTCATTGTGTTAGTAAATTAATTGTTAATTTAAATACAAATCGTCAAAATTGTACCTCAATCCATTCAACCAGCCCGTTAAGATTTTTCCTCGAAGACTCTTTCTTTCTAGATCCACTGGATGGATGTTTCTGCCTCACAATTACCAGCGCTCGGATGAAATCTAGTAGAGAAATCATCTTCAATCAGCTTCCTCCAATCATCAATCAGCTTCCATACCTACATGATGCACATGTTCACTTAGGGAAGGTCCATTAATTATGTCACGCAGTAAGGGGAGGGAGGGGGGGGGGTTGGGAAAACGTGACGATCCATACAAAAAAATTTGAAGGTCCATACAAAAAACGTGACAAAGGGGGGAGGGGGGGGTTGTAAAAAGTCATTTTTTGCGTGACGTAATTAATGGACGTTCCCTTATCTCCTTTATCAATATACTGAATCCACTGGAAAGAGTTACGTTTGCGCTTGTGACTGGTCCGGTGAGGTGAAAAATAAAGCTGGCATAGAATTGACAGATTTAATGAACCGAAGTTCGGTAAACTGATTTGCGCTCTACGGTGTATTCGGTAATTTTCTACCGAGTTTGGCGTTTGTAGAATTTTACAGAACGTATAGTAATTTTGTTTACCATGATCGTCAATCAGCGATTACACGGGAAAAGAATAGAGTTGAAAAAAAAAGTTGTCCGATTTTGCTCAAAATCGCTTGGTATGTTCTTCATCAAAAATAATAAGACCCGTATTTTTTTATTTTTTTATTTGGGTGACCATGTTCGATATAAGGTTACCAGAAAAATCGACATTTTTCGAAATTTTTTATTTAAAAAAAATCATAACTTCTAAACCGCTGGATCGATTTTAAATATTTTTTTATAAATAGAAAGATTATTACTTCTTGTTTTTATTAAAAATATTTGTTAAAATAATTAATGTACTCAAATTTGCTAAAATGGTCAATATATTTGTTTTTTATGATTTTCAAAATGTTGGACCACAACGACTATTTATTTTTATATTTTTTAATTAAAATTCAAACATTTTTACATAACATATCAAAAAATACCAAATGTTCATCGAGCCGTTTTTGAGTTAAATTTTTATTACAATTTCAAGTTTTTTTGCCTATACACACATGGAATGAGCATCATTTTCGGAAAAAGATTACAATGCAATGGAAAAGAAAATAAAGAACTGTTGTACTCCTGTAAAACAAATCTCTGGGACACAATCGTTTCATTACTTTAAGCCACAAAATGAAAATTACATTATCGTGAAACGGTTTTCGTTTTCAGATGAAGAAAAGTGCGTTAAATTGTTAGAATTTTGCTTTGTAATTTTTTTTTATGAATTATGAAAAATAAAAATAATTAAATAATCAAATTAAATGCTGAGTTTTAATTGAAGGTAATCTGAGAAAACCCTTGCTTGTAGTCTAAAGCTTTGAGATTTGAGCTCCAATTCCTCAATATAACGGAGCCTGGCCCAATCCTGACCCTGTGGCCAATTCCGACCTCCCAAGATTCTCTGAGACAGCGCTGGTAGTAAATTTTTTAATAATACCAATGGAAAGCTTTCATTACACAAAGAATTTCAACGTAGAATGCATTGGTCGGAGAAATTGTGTTTTTTGGACTTCAAAATTGACTAAATTTGAGAAAAAATGTTCTACACCCTAAAAAAATTTGTATTTTAGTTTCGGTTCGGTTCACTCAATATGACCCTAATGTGGAATAATTCAAAATATGAGTTAACTTTACTCAGTCGTGGTTTACGCTACAACTCAAATTCGGCATGAGTGCCCCTGCAATCCTTATGAGCACTCATGCTGAATTTGGATGCTAACGCTCCAGTTTTAGCGTAAACCATGGCTGAGTAAACCCTAGCAATGTTGGTCTCTGCTTTTAAACAATTTGAGGCTGATTTATAGTTCTTACATTTAATGGGGTCAGAATTGGACCAGCCTCCCCTACTTTTGATGGGTACAGTACTTCACAAATGAAACTAGATTTGTAAACATGGTTATCATGAATTTATTAGGAATAAGCTTGATAACTTCAATGAAATGATTCCCGCAGTTATTTTGAAGTGATGGAAAATGATGCTCATTCCATTTGTGTATAGGCAAAAAACTTGAAATTTTCAAAAAATTTAACTCAAAAACGGCTCGATGAACATTTAAGATTTTTTGATATGTTATGTAAAAATGTTTTAATTTTAATTAAAAAATATAAAAATAAATAGTCGTTGTGGTCCAACATTTTGAAAATCATAAAAAACAAATATATTGACCATTTTAGCAAATATGAGTACATTAATTATTTTAACAAATATTTTTAATCAAAACAAAAAGTAATAATCTTTCTATTTATAAAAAAATATTTAAAATCGATCCAGCGGTTCAGAAGTTATGATTTTTCAAAAATAAAAAATTTCGAAAAATGTCGATTTTTCTGGTAACCCTATATAGAACATGGTCACCCAAATAAAAAAATAAAAAAATACGGGTCTTATTATTTTTGATGAAGAACATACCAAGCGATTTTGAGCAAAATCGGACAACTTTTTTTTTCAACTCTATTCTTTTCCCGTGGAATCGCTGCAATTATATATTCGTTCATATTTTACCAAACGTTGGTACAGTTATTTTTGTTTACCGGAAAGTTTGTAAACTTCTGCACTTACCGATTTTCTACGGTAAAAAATTTCCGAACACGCAAATCGCTACTGAGTGTGTATTCTATTCGCCTATATTTGACATTTTCATGCACACAAAAAAGAAATATTGTTTTATTAA
>JASCZW010019334.1:0-13943 GCA_034211315.2 Aedes japonicus
AGATATTTTAAGTAATCAAAATGTGCTTACTTGTAATCGAGGTATTTAAACTGTAATCCAGTATATTTATTTGTTATTTAGGATGTAAATTGTAGTCTAAATATATTTAAGGGGATTTTAAATACATTACATGTACTAAATGGTACGCGAGGTATTGATTTGGATTTCTTAGGTATTTAAAATTATTGAAAAGTGTTTAAAATGTGTTTTATGGTACTCAAAGCATGTCTTTGTAATAAGAATGTATTTTGATTATCGAAATCTGCAGTTGTTATCAAAATAATCGATCAGTACTTAAAAGTTTTTAAATTAATCTAAATTATTAAAAATGTATTTAACTGTACTTTTAGTATTCAAATTTTAATAGAAATGTATTTCATAGCACTCAAAAATAGTATAATTGTAATAAAGGTGTATTTAAAGTCTCAAGTGGGTATTCTGACGTACTCAAAGTATAATTAGCCGTATTAAACGCGTATTTTTAATACTTTCAAAAAGTGTGTGCTGTACTCAAATATTCTTGCGCGCCCCTCGTAGTGAGCATTCGTCCGTCGTTGTTTCGGTCGAGTGTTACGAGGTGTTGGCAACCATTTGCGTTCGGCACGTTCGTTCTTTATGAAAGTATGCGTGTGTGAGTATGATACACACACCGGTGAAAGGATCCGTTGAGGAGCAGAAGTTGCAGCAAAGGAAGAAAGAAGAAGCCAGAGAAATGGAAGAGCAACTAAAAGTGTTCGTGCATCAGAGAGGGGCAGTGAAGGGAAAGCTCACTCGAGCGAAAAATGCGTTGCAGCACAGTGAAATCGAACCTAATCCGAACATTAAAAATATACATTTTCTGCGTTTCCACCTGCATACGGTGGAAACCTGCTATAGTGAATTCAATGAGTTACAAAACAAGATTTACGCATTGCCTCTCTCTGATGAACGGAGATCCGAGCAAGAAGGAAAGTACATCGAGTTCGAATCGTTGTACACCGATTTGAGTATTCGCCTCCACATGCTTATGGAACAAGCAACAAGCAACAGACAAGTGCAGAAGCCGAATGTAGTGGACTCAGCTGCTCTAGCCGTCGCACCATCCATCGGTTTGCCTGCTCAATCCTACTTGCCTCCCCTACAAGCACCCTGCCAACTTTCGATGGGTCCTATGAGAAATGGTTCTCATTTAAGTCAATGTTTACCACAATAATGAACCGTTACACGCAGGAAGAGCCTGCAATCAAGTTATTCCATCTGCGAAATTCACTTGTGGGAGCAGCGAGTGGTATCATTGATCAAGACATGGTCAATAATAACGACTATGATGCAGCTTGGCGATTTCTCTCCGAACGCTACGAAGACAAGCGTCTTATCGTGGATAAACACATTGAAGCTTTGATAAATCTTCCGAAAGTCGCCAAGGACAGTTCGAAGGATATGCGAAAGTTAATTGATACATGCGCAAAGAACGTGGAGGCGCTTAAGAATCTGACACTGTCACCAATCGGCCTTGGAGAACAAATGCTGTTACATCATATTTCATCGAAGTTGGACAAGGGCACCAGAGTAGCATGGGAGAGTAGGCAAAAAAAGGGCGTATTCCCCCAGTACGATGCGACGATCGACTTCCTACAAGAGCAATGCAGAATTATGGAGAAAATTGACATCAACACGAAGCCGCCGACCGACAGTGGAAAAGTGAAGAACAAAGGCCACTCGTTAGTGGTAACGAATGAACCTAAAAAGACAATAAGTGCCTAATGTGTAAAAATAATCATGAACTTTGGAGGTGTGATCAATTTAAACAAATGAGTGTGAGTGATAAATACAGTGCATTGAAAAAGTGGGGCTCATGCTTCAATTGCCTCCAAAGAGGGCACCGCACGAACGGGTGCTGTTCGTCGTTCAACTGTCGTGATTGTGGTAAGCGTCACCACACTATGCTACACAGTGACAGTTCCTCGAAAGCTGTGACGACGGATGCGGCAATGAAATCGATCAGTGAGATGCAACCACTAACGAGCTCTAATAAGAAACCCGAAGTTGTTCAGGAATCAGCCACAACCTTGTGTGCCAGTGCCGTGCCCCCGACAAAGCAGACGCTTCTTTCTACCGCCGTAGTGATGGTGCATGGTAGCAGCAGTGCGCTCTATCCCTGTAGAGTTCTTCTGGATTCGGCTTCGCAGATACACTTCGTCTCGGAGCGATTTGCAAATTTATTATCACAGCGAAAAGAGCCTGTGGATTGTTTGGTTAGCGGCTTGAATGGTAACAACACACGCTTACGGCGCAAAATTCGTACCACAGTAAAGTCTCGCTTCGGAAGCTTCGCGATCGAGTTAGATTTCTTGGTCGCTCCACGAATTACCAATGACGTTCCAGCAAAATCTATAGATGCTTCGAATTGGCCAATACCGGATGAAATTGAGTTAGCAGACCCAACGTTCTATCAACGAGGACGCATCGATATGTTAATCGGTGCTGAAATCTTTGGGATTTGCTGAAGAATGATCGGATCCGACTCGCACCTAATCTTCCATTGCTCACGAATACGGAATTCGGATGGATTGTTGGAGGAATCGTCGATGAGGATTGTCCAGTCATCGCCCGCTCGTTTTGCCATACCACTACTGAAGAGCGGTTAGAAGATTTGCTGAGAAGTTTCCATCGTCTGGAGTCGTGCGATGAGATTCATACGGCTACTACCAAGTCCGATCAGGATTGTTTGGACCATTTCAAGCAAACACACTATCGAAACAATCAAGGGAGATACTTCGTTCGACATCTTTTCAATGTACGGAAGAATGAGTTGGGTAATTCATTGGACATGGCAACCCGCAGATTCATGAACCTTGAACGACGTCTAGACAGGCAACCGGAGCTGAAATTGCAATATTCAAAATTCCTCGATGAATACGCAAAACTCGGTCACATGCGACCGATTGAAATCGATGAGAATGCTGACCCAGGATCCGTATTCTTCCTCCCGCATCACTGCGTTTTGAAGCCGACGAGTGCAACAACTAAATTAAGAGTCGTTTTTGATGGATCTGCAAAGAGCTCAACTGGTGTAACGCTCAATGATGCATTAGAACCAGGGCCGATGGTGCAGCGAGATTTGACATCGATTCTGATAAATTTCCGTGGATTTCGATATGTGCTAACTGTCGACATTCCCATGATGTTCCGACAAGTTGGCGTTGCATTTCCTGATACTATGTACCAATTGATCCTGTGGAGAAAGAATAAAAACGAGCCATTGACAGTTTGGGAGCTGAAGACAGTGACATATGGGTTGGCGTCGTCACCATTTGAAGCTACAATGGCGCTCAACCAAGTAGCTGAAGATCACCGTGATGAATTTCCCGAAGCTGCGCGCGCTATCCAGAAGGGTGCCTACATGGATGATATTCTGGCGGGTGCGGAAACGATAGCGGAAATTTGCAAACTGCAGGATGATGTGACCAAACTTCTCGCGAAAGGCTGCTTCGGAGCTCATAAATGGTGTTCGAACGCAAGGGAAGTGATGAGCCGTGTCCCAGAAGAGCTTCAGGGAATCGATTTCGAACTATCCGGAGAAAATTCGACCGTAACCGTGAAAACACTGGGCATAGTATGGAACCCTAGAGAGGATTTGTTTTCTTTCCACGTTGCTGGTGGCGATTTGGGTACCTCTACCAGAAGACAAATTCTTAGCGACGTAGCGAAAATCTTCGACCCACTAGGACTGATCGGGCCAGTGATCACATCGGCAAAGTTGATACTGCGAGAAGTTTCGCTGCTGCAGACGGATTGGGATGACCCGGTTCCACAAGACTTACTTCACATTTGGCGATTATTTCGAAGCGAACTAGTGCAATTGAATGAGTTGCAGATTCCTCGTTGGATTTCATCAGATAAAGCATTGGCGGTAGAGTTACACGGGTTCTCTGATGCATCGGATCACGCCTATGGCGCATGCGTGTACACGCGAGTGGTCCATTCGAATGCAGAAACTACAATGCACTTGATCTGCAGCAAATCAAAAATTCTTCCGAGAAAAACCAGCAAATCCAAGGTCATATCGACTCCTCGAGCAGAGCTACTTGCAGCTGTACAACTTTCGAAATTGATTGATAAGGTTTTGCACGCCATTGACCTGAAAGTGGAATCGGTGAACCTTTGGACAGATTCTAAAATTGTATACTGCTGGATAAAGAAACCTCCACAAAGTCTGCAGATCTATGTTTCCAACCGAGTTGCGGAAATACAACGACTTACCGGTCACTTTCGATGGCGTCACATTCGGACCAACGAGAACCCCGCCGATTGCCTGTCACGCGGTCAACGACCTCGGGACCTAAAGAAGAACCTGATTTGGTGGAATGGTCCGCCAATGCTTAGGGTGATTTCCGTCGAAGCCGAAGAAGAACCGGTTTTACCCGATGAAGAGCTACCGGAATTGCATGTCAGTCTAGCACTTGCAACCATCACACCGAAGCGACAGGAAATATTTGACAGATTGAGTAGTTTCGATAAGTTACTCCAATCCATGGCCTACGTTGTTAGATTTGCAAACTACATCATTTCGAAGCGAAAATTGATCACCAAGGGTCCAATAACATCGTCAGAAAGAGCACAAGCCCTTGTTTTGGTGGTTCGATTTGTGCAACAAGAGACAACTGATGGGCGATTTACCCTCTTACCGTGTACAACCAGCTCCTACATTTTCCAACACCGGCGTGGATTTTGCAGGTCCATTCCTGCTCAAGTCTACCTCTGTAGGACGAAAACCTTTGATCACGAAGTCGTATGTATGTCTCTTCGTGTGTATGTTGACTCGAGCCATTCACATCGAGCTCGTGTCAGATTTGACAACCGATGCATTCCTCGCCGCACTTCGACGTTTTACTAGCCGGCGTGGAGTTCCAAATAAAATGTTTTCCGACAACGCGACCAATTTTATTGGCGCGCATAACGAGTTGAACCGACTGGCTGATATGTTCAACAATCAACAGGAACACCGAAGATCACCGATTTCTGCAGCAAGCTGGGATTTGAATGGTCCCTTATTCCACCTCGGAGCCCCCACTTCGGGGTATTTGGGAGGCCGGAGTAAAACAAGTGAAATATCACCTTACTAGAATCGTAGGAGATCGAAAACTTTCCTATGAAGAGTTGAATACAACGTTGACACAAATAGAAGCTGTGCTAAATTCGCGGCCACTCGCGCCGTCTTCAGATGATCCAAGCGACTTCTCTGCAATTACGCCGGCGCATTTTCTCATTGGGCGGGAGATGCAAGCAGTCGCCGAACCATCTTACTTGAATCTACGTGAATCTACGCTATCTCGCTGGCAGTTGGTGCAGACTATACTGCAGCATTTCTGGAAGCGATGGATTGCTGAGTGTTTACCAGAACTTCAGATTCGATCCAAATGGCTGAAACGAAAGAAAATTCCATTAGGCGCTCTAGTGCTCATCGTGGACCAAAATTCTCCACCTTTACATTGGCAACTAGGAAGGATCACGGAACTGCATCCTGGATCAGATGGAGTCACCCGTGTCGTGTCGTTGAGGACATCACGAGGACAGTATAAACGTGCAGTTACGGAGATTTGTCTGCTTCCGTTGGACGTAGACAATGATGATTGAAATAAATTTCAACGCCGGGGTGAATGTTAGATGAATTTTTGAGCACCCCAAGTTTTTTTTGTCGCTTCTTCACACAGAATAGCGAGTGTTTTTATTATTGCTTTTATTTGCCTTCCCCTGAGTTACTTGCTTTTAAATGAAAATGAGTTCTGAATTATCATTCGTCACGATAGGTCGTGTTTCAGTTTTTATCCCTTAAACCGAAAAATACCAGATACTATTACAGTCCACTGCTCCGGCGAGGGCATCACCCATGATGACTACTTTCAGGAATGCCAGATAGGGCGGCTCATTTACGGAGTTGCTCATACGAACGATACACATTGAGCAGCTTCTGGTTGAACCTGCTGGATTGTTAGCAACAATTCGCAAAAATTTTGACTGGTCACCCTATTAGCTGTTGCAGTGAACGTGCCTTCGAGAGTAAAAACGTCAGTGAAGAGAATCAGACACGTGTATTTTGAAGAGCAATAAATAAGTTTCATTTTTATATTAAACGCGTTGTCTTTCGATCGATTCCGTGTTCGGTTCCCACATTTGGTGACCCCGACGTGATTTCCGCCCCGACGTGATTTCACCTGGCCCGGATAACGCAGGATGAAACCAAGTTCTGGCATATCGTCGCCAGGATCGACCAGAGTGTCATTTCCCACATTTCGGATCTGGTAAATACACCGCCGGCAACCGAAATGGCCGACCGAATGCCGAACTCTTCTGCTTCGAACGTTGCCAGCTGTTCTGCATCGACACCTGGATCCGGATTATCATCGCTAGATTACAGCAGCCTGAAGGGAGAAATAGAAGCTTTGAAGTTATATTCGACACAATCAGCGGTACCAGATTCCTCATCGACACGGGCTCGGACGTTGCAATAATTCCTGCAACGAGAAACAAAGAGGAACCATTCCTTTCTCGTTGTATGCTGCTAACGGGACGAAAATCAACATTTTCGCCAGCAAATTTTGTTCAGTTGAACTCGGACTCAGACGCCGCTTCACGTGGCGTTTCATCGTGGTCGATGTAAGCGGAGCTATCATCGGCGTAGATCTCCTTGCGCATTTTGATTGCTCGTCGATTTGAAACACCGGCAGCTCATTGATGGAACGACCAAACTTCGAACTGTCGGCAATCTATCTTCGATCGATGACTGCGATGGTGTCAAGGCGGTAAATTTTGAGCACCCATATCGTGACCTCTTGGAAGATTATCGAGAGATTTTAGTTCCATCATCGATTCGGTAGGAAGTGAAGCACGATGTGACTCACCATATCGTTATGAACGGTCCACCGGTTGCATCCAAGGTTCCTTGAATGCATCCGGAACGAGAAAAAGCCGCGCAAGAAGAGTTTCAGGCCATGTGCAGCAGCTGAACCAGTCGTCGTCTAAACAAAGCCACCGTTTCTGACAGATACCCGGTTCCTCATGTCCACGATCTGCTCAACAGATTTCGAGGTAAGACAGTCTTCTCTACTCTAGACTTGGTCAGGGCTAACTATAACATCCCAGTTGAACGTGCGGACGTTCCGAAGACAGCAGTCATAACGCCCTTTGGCTTGTTTCATTTTCATCGCATGCCGTTTGAACTCTGCAATGCAAGTCAAACGTTCCAGCGGTTCATGAACCAGCTCTTTGGAGATTCAGAATGTGTTGTTGTTTTCATTGACGACATTTGTGTCGCTTCGTCGAATGAAGAGGAACATCGCAGCAACTTGCGAATGAGCGCCTTCGGAATAATAGTCTTGTTATCAATTTCGAAAAATGTACATTTTTTGCGTAGGAGGTCGAATTTCTTGGGTAATCTCGTCCGTTACCATCACGAGTTGATGCTGTGATGAATATTGTTGTACCAACGACGGTCAAAGATCTGCAACGCTTCCTTGCATTGATAAATGTGTACAAGCGATTCATTCCGCACGCAGTGGAACCTCAAGAAGTCCTTCGGAAGCTTACTGACAACCGAAAAAACGACTCTAGGAAAATAGTTTGGGATGAGCATTCACAGCGCTCGTTCGACAAATGCAAAAAATGCCTTGCAGATGCTGCTCTCCTGTTTTACCCCGATGCCGCAAAGCCATTAACATTGATGGTGGACGCTTCTAGTTTTGCCGCTGGAGCTGTTCTTCAGCAAGTTACTGACAACGAGTGGAAACCACTTGGCTTCTTCTCTCAGAAGTTTTCCGCAAGCCAACAAAATTATTCCACGCTCGGGAGAGAGCTAACGGCAACGAAGTTGGCGGTAGCTTACTTTAGGCACTACCTTGAAGGCCGATAGTTCACGATTTTCACTGACCATCTTGACCACCGCTCACCTATACCCTAACAACCGACCCTAGTAGTCGTTTGCCTCACGAGGAATGGTACCTTCGATACGTGGCGGAGTTCACTACCAATATTCAACATATCAGCGGCAAAGACAATATAGTAGCTGATACTTTATCGAGGGTAAACGCAATTGTAGCGAGTGTGGATTTTAACGCGATTGCAAAAGACCAAACAGATGACCTGCAGTTGAAAAAATTTCTTTCGTCGGGAACAACCTCACTCAAACTGAAACTGTGCCGATTTCCGAATATTTTGAGGCCCATTTACTGTGATGTCTCGGTTGATAATTGCATCCGTCCTTATCTTTCAGAACGTCATCGAACTACAGTTATGGCACAATTTCATGGAATGGCCCATACAGGAGCGCGTGCCACCAGACGACTCATTGCCGATCGGTTCGTCTGGCCCTCTATGAACAAGGATATTAATCAATTCGTGAAGACATGCCAAGAGTGCCAACGCTCAAAAATCAACCGACACACAGTAGCACCGCTCTCAAGATTCGATATACCCAAGGCTCGATTTCGGAATATCCACATTGATCTCGTTGGCCCACTGCAGCATTCGAAGGGATGTCGCTATCTGTTGACAATCATCGATCGTTTTACGCCCTGGCCGGAACCAATTCCACTCAGCGAAATGACGGCTCCAACGGTTGCTATGGCTTTGTACTCCGGATGGATAGCACGTTTTGGGACCCCAGAAACAGTAACAACTAATCAAGAACGTCAATTTGAATCGGATCTGTTCCGGGAGCTTATGAGGCTTTTGGGTGTGCCTACTACCCACAAGCGAACGGAATCGTTGAACGGTTCCATCGCACTCTAAAGGCCGCACTGATGTGTACAAGTGCTGCGCACTGGCACGATCGCTTACCTCTGGTGCTACTAGGACTTCGAACAGCATTCCGTGAAGAACTGAAATGCTCGACTGCGGACCTTGTGTATGGACAAGCGCTCAGAATTCCTGGCGAGTTCTACGATAGATCGGTCAGAGATATAGATCGCGCTGAAAAGTGTAAAATGTTGCACCAACATTTGCACCAAATGTTCCGTGATTTAAACGCTCCTAAAACGACTCATTATTCCAAACAGACAGTGTTTGTACACCCGAAGCTAATGGATTGCACCCATGTTTTTATTCGGATTGATTCCGCCAAGAAGCCTCTCCAGCAACCCTACGAAGGGCCTTACGAGGTGCTTCAGAGAAACGACAAATTCTTTGATATTTCTGTATCCGGGAGAAAGCAGACCATATCGATTGATCGCATAAAGCCAGCCTTCCTGTGCGACAACAACATCTCGGACCAACCCCAGGAAGATGCTCACACAGCAGTTACACCATCTGGCCACCGTGTCCGGTTCCTGGTATAACTGGGGGGCGCCAGTGGCGGCGCATATTCCCGGTCACCCTATTAGCTGTTGCAGTGAACGTGCCTTCGAGAGTATAAACGTCAGTGAAGAGAATCAGACAAATGAACACACACGTGTATTTTGAAGAGCAATAAATAAGTTTCATTTTTATATTAAACGCGTTGTCTTTCGATCGATTCCGTGTTCGGTTCCTACAAATGCATGGCCAACGAAAAGAAAGGCTACCAGGTGGCATACTTCCGTCTTGCGATAATGTAGTTATTATTTACCAGGTATAATCAAGTAGAATACATTTTCACATCAACTTCAAGCTTACACCAAATAACACGTTCTTTTATAAACTTACAAGTGGTTATGAGACCAGAACGTGCCCGCATAAAAATAACCATACAATTACAATACAATAATATAAAATAACATTAAATCTATTTCCGACCATAAATCTTGTTATTCATGAATCAGATAAATGAAAAATGCATATTGTCATTACTGTTGGGTCTACTGCCAACGTTAATTTGGATCTAACTTCTACTGCTACGACTGATGCTCGTTGGCCTCGGATAGGCAATACCACCTGCAAGACGACGTCGTTCATTCGGGACCGGCAGCTCTGAAAAGAACTCCGGTGATTCAACTCTTTATTGAGCTACGACGCCACCAAGCAGTGGAAGGAACAGCAAATGTCCACTTCAATCACAGGACACAAGAACTCCAGCAGGCGGACGCTCTGCTAACGACCAACGAGCAGGACCGATCAGGGATGTTTCTTCAATCGAAAAATCAGTGGGGTTGTGTACAAGACACGACCGGTTGACGTAGACTACGTTAAACCAAGTGATGCATTATAATGTGAGGGAAATTCTGTGTGGCTATTATTAGCGTTTAAAGGGTTTCAATTATTCGTGCCGGTCGCTTACCCTTACCGATAGAAGCAGTTTAAGTCACAATATGACGGGTGCGGCTCTTATGGGACATAAGACCAGCGTTTTGAAACCAGTATGTAAGAAAATTCTATTGCACGGTCTTGAGATATTATTTGGTGGCCCTGAAAAGGGCCGTTTGGTTTTATGAAGTCAGTGCGTGGGAAAATTCTCTTGTACACTCTTGATAACTCTTTGATGGCCCTGAAAAGGGACTTTTGGTTTAAATGATGACACGGTCACGGTTGCACGTTTTATGATAGACTATCTTTAAGGCCTAGAAGATAGTTGAGGATCTGTTAGGGAATATAAAATTAATAAATTTATGATAGTTTTACTCATTCTTATAATCATAATCGCTTAACATTACTAAATGTTTATTCGTATGTCACACTGTGCCTGAATGGCCTGCATCTCGGAATTCTCACCATCGCCGCAACCATCAACAATGTTTTGCATCGTTTGGGGGATTTCAGTAACGACAGGCAGCGGAGGAAATTTTATAATACGTACATACAAACATATGTTTTGATTGATACCTTGTCTCCTTTTCAACATTCACCCTTTAAATACCATACCAATCGGATCATTTGTATACAATCTGACTTGTGGTATGCCTTTGCATAATTCAACTTCAAAGAATCAAAGATTTGCAACTTGAGCAATTCTGGATTTCAAGGGTAATAATAAACATTGAAATACTCTAAAATTCAAATTACGATAAAATTCGTTATCAGAAAATATCCGACAGGTTTAGTGATTGGTATAAAAACACAATAATCAATTGCAACATTTTCAGATGTGTAAGCGTCTTTAAACATGTTCAAAGTTCAGGAAGTTTTATCAAACAGAAAATAACAAATATTATCTTGCAGTTGTTGTAAGGTTATATACAAGTATATAGGGTACATGTCCCTTAACTCAGGAGATTGTGTAGCGCACGATTACAATTTTAACTATAACTCATACAATAATTTAGCTAAAAACGATATTCAACTAGTTATACCTTTGCTAAGACATGCTTAACAAGGCGTTTGCTGTACTGGACCATGAAAAGTCACCAACTAACATTATTAAGTCGAAAACTTTCGATGGATATGGATATCATTAAGGATTCTTGTTCGGGCGAGTTTCAGTAAAGTTTGTTTGTTTCATCGCTCCGGGCATTCGGCTATATTCGGTATACTATACGGAATATAAAGCTACTTTATAACATCTAAATGACTTTCTCATTTGATCATCGGCCATTCCATTTCAAAACATTAAAATTCCCACTATATTCATTTAGTTATATAGGTGATATATGAATAAGCCCTTCGAAAAATACACAACCGCTCACTCTTACTTTTCCATTGAAAACTTTTATATTCTACATTTTAATATGTGCTGAATACATTAGGTCAAAATTGGGAATATAAGGTTAAAAAAATATGGTCTGATTTTATGGATCCGCTGCATAGTACACTGTTGCCACTCCGAAGACAAGAACATCTGAGGTCCACCGTCTGGCCGAGATAAAAATGCTCCACTGTCGTTTCAGTGAGTCTATCAATCGGTACAGGGCACGCTGCCTGGCATCGGATCACCAGATCATCCGGACTCTAGTTCCTCACCCCTAGGATTTTCAAATTGTAGTTGTAGTTGTAGAATTTGGTTATCAAATTTTAACTAACAATACCCCAAGGGCTGATCTGAATAATTAATTAAAACACATAACACAATAAACACATTAAGCACATAAAACACTTAAAACAAAGCTGAAGAGCCTACTGGGATAATCACTCAAAAATTGTAATCAAAAGTGTAAGACAAAAAATGAAAATAAAAACAAATTTAGTAGTACACTGTTGCCTAGTAACGAAATGTAAGATAAACTCTTATTCAAATAACTCTCTTAAATTAGAACTTTAATTGATTTATTGGTTCATCGCGGGTTGCGCCAACCAGCTAGGAAAATTTTTTCACCGATGGAGAATTGTCCTGCAGTCGTGACGAACAAATCGGCACTAGATTAAATGGCGCACGCATTAGTGGGTTTCGTTAACCAGCTGGGTAAAATTTTCTCGACGGCTCGCCCTACATGGAGGCGTTTTTGCAGTTGCAGCGAACGAATCGGCACCATTTAGGCGCACAAACCAAACGAAATAAAAGTTTATTTCGTGTATAAACAACTCTTTCTATTAAATTGGTTGTCCTCAAAAGGACAGATTATCAATTTACGGATTGCGCCAACCAGCTGGCCAACCCTCCATCGACCACCGAACTAAATTTAAGATTAGTTCTTTAATAAACAACTCTTTTGTTTTAATTTATTGTCCTCAAAAGGACAGATTATTTCCACCTACTGCTGCTTGCCCCCAAGGACGCTTTCCCCTAAACAGCAGCGTTTCCGAAGTCGCGGCGAAACAATTGCCACAATGAGGTAAGATGGCGGCTTGCATAAACCGACGCGATTGTGCGCCCCCATAATCCGCCATTTTACCTCATCGTGACGATCGCTGTTTGGAAGAGCCTTGGTACATATCACCACCATCTGCTATCCTCTGCGACCAGCTCCGCTGCCGGACGAATGAAGCAGCTGCCTGCGACCAGCTACCAGCTCCGCACAGCTTCAATGCTGCCAAACGGCTGAGGCATAATTTTCCTAAGTGTTCGTTTTACACCGTTCTCAGCTGCATGCGAGACGACATGGAGAGACGAATGACATGATTGGTTAAAGTCTCTCTCTAACACAAAGAAGAAGAAGATGATGCAAGACGTTCCTTGCTTCGATTTGAAATCTGTGATAGGAAATTTGGTAAATTTACTCTGCAAAATGACATTATAAGACATCACCTTATATTTGCGTTATTTTCAATAGTTTACTATTGATTGAGAATAATGTTTGACAATTGAATTGGAGCGCGGTAAAATTTCCGACCGATTGAGGAAGAAATCATGTAAATCTATCGTGGATTATTTGAGTTATTTGCGTACAAAACGTACGGTTTTTCGTGACGGTCGCAAAATTTTAGATTTTCAATTGACACCCTACCCTTGCCGTAAGACGTAGTCTACGTCAAAAAAATGAGCACTTTTTACTTCTTAGTGTTTATTACTCTACCTTTCGATAACAAGTGGTTTGGACGCGCTATGCGCTTGCTTATATATACATAAAAAGGAACTAACTGCGCAATAAGTGGTGAATCAGTACAGTTGCGCAGCTAAATGCTGATTGGTTTAAGTTCTTATTACTAGTGTTAGTGGAGGAGGCCGTTTGCCCGCGGCGAGATAGTCATGAACCCAAGACTTCCAAAAATGTTCCCTCATTTGTTGTAGATGTTGCCACCTGGACAAACGGTTTTGATTCAAACCTTCATAGGAAGGTTCAGGGATCGCCGTCATGGGCCTACCGATTAGGAAATGTGCAGGAGTTATAACTTCACTCTCAGTCGGGTCATCAGAATACGAAAATAGCGGCCGGGAGTTAAGAATAGCCTCAATTTGTGTCAGAAATGTGTAGAACTCTTCAAAAGTTAACGGTGTTTCGTTCAGAATTCGCTTAAGATGGTATTTGGTGCTTTTCACTGCAGCTTCCCACAAACCACCAAACTCTGGGGCTTCGGGAGGAATGAATTGCCAGACTATCTCCTTTGTCTGACAAAAAGTTTCTATATCGTGAACAGCTGCGTGATCACAAAACAGGAGGAAAAGGTCGTGTAGCTCTGTACGG
>JASCZW010019335.1:0-13937 GCA_034211315.2 Aedes japonicus
CTATCCACCCGAACCAACATTTCCAGACCTAAACTTTGAACTAAGTAATTATTAAAGGTCTATACCTTTTTGAAAATCGCGAATAATTTCAAGTCAAAACGAAGCGTTACATTACACTAGTCGGCAAAATCGGAACTTTTTTCGCTCCCGTCGGCATTTCTGGTTTGATTTTATAGATTTTGCTACGCTGAATCCAAATATGGGCTCAGAAATGCTGTAACACGTCCAGTTTTTTGAGAAAAATGTGATTTAAACTTACAAAAACACGAACTACCGTAGTAATATGATCTACCTAAGCAACAACCAGAATATTGGCTCTGTCCATTGCAAGTTGGACTTGGATTTTATAGAATGGACCTTCCTGAATTCATTCGTGAACACGGATTTTTCGTAACACGTAAGGTTGATGTAAAAACCGGGTTTTCATCCACAAAATTACGAATTTTCATGAAAATCAAGATTTCCTATTTTGAAAACATGAATTTTCGCTCCGCCTGTTGGATTTTATGAAATAAACCTCCCTGAATCCATTCGTTATCACAGATTTTTCGTAACACGTAAGATTAATGAAATAAACCGGGATTTCAATCACAACATTACGAATTTTCATAATAATCAAGATTTTCTTGATTTTTGAAAACATAAATTTCAGCTCCAACCTTTGAATGTTGGGCTTGGATTTTATGAAATGGACCTCCCTGAATTCATTCGTGAACACGTAAGGTTGATGTAAAAACCGGGTTTACATTCACAAAATTACGAGTTTTCATGAAAATCAAGACCCGTCCATTAATTACGTCACTCAAAAATACAGATTATTAACCCCCTCCTTTCTTTATCACATTTTTTTTATGGATTTTTGAAATTTTTTGTATGCATTGTCACTTTTTAACCCCCGCCCCCCCCCCCCCTAAAAAAATAACGTAATTTATGAACGCTCCCTTTAGCTGTGCCTCTTTGAGTATATTGAGTATTTTGAAGTTGCTTCTTACAGCAGTTTGGGAACTGAAGACCTTCAAAGTTCATTCATTAATTCAAAAGTCAGCTGCACAGAGCCCTTCAGAAACGCCTCATTAAATACTCTATTTAGCAGTTGCGTATTTTTAAGTTAGGATAGGAGTGAGCAAGACAGCATTAAAACACGCAAACACTTAAAAAACAAAAGAATAGACAGAGACAAAAGACTCTGTGTAAGTCACTATTGCTCGAGAGAATAAGAAAAAGATATGTTAAAAAAGAAAGAAAGAATCCTCAAGCACGTAGCTCAATGCGGCATTTTATAGAGCTTTTTGACGTTTAATTTGCGCCCACTACTGCAAGATTTGAAGCGAAGCAGTGCGAGTGAGAAGTCAACGGAAACCAAACCGTGCATTAATCCCCGCATGTTAGACAAAGAAAGACGATTAAATGTCGAAAAGGTCTATTGGCGTATTTGCGGCACAAAATTTGTGTCATTATTGCTGTCTTGCTTTGGCGTCAATGAATGCTCATGTTGACTCTCTTCAGCCTTGCACAATCATTTTTTATTCATTCAAAGCTAGGTATTTGAGTGTTACGGACGCGTTTTTTTATTTTTGTTAAAAAGTCGCGAATTTGTCTGAACGATCCGCAAAAACTTTATTACGTGATATTGAAGGAACAGAGAAAGGGGTTTACACCTTTGTTGGAGACAGCATATCAGCTGTATTTTGACAAGGAGCTTCCGAATCGTGAGTTTCCATGGGTTCCAACAAACTCCTGTTGCTCATGCTACCGAACATTGCTTGGTTGGATGAAAGATTGGATGAAAGGCTTACCTTTTGCCAAACCTATGGTGTGGACTAATCCAACCAATCACATGAGCGATTGTTACTTTTGTTTGACAAAAATTCATGATGTAGAAGGAGATGTTCGCTCATCCTCATGGCAGCCTGTTGAAGTGGCGGACTTAGTCCGTGCTTCGACCTACCCCGCAGTGGGATGTTAGGCAAAAATGTCGTTGGTTTAAGTACCACTGTACACATGCACCTTTCGCTCAATTTCCTATAACATCTGTTACATTTCCAAGCCTGCCGCACACTGACGGAGCTATCAAAACTTTCTCTTCATATCTTTCATTTTAGCCAAAAACATTGTTGTTCACTCTTGGTGTCTCATGGTGAGCGAACATCTCCTTCTACATCATAATCGTTACTCCTCGCACGGAGAATATATAAGATAACAATTAATGTATGTAAAAATTCATGGATTTTCCAAAGCTTTGAAGCATAAAATCGAATACCCATCAAGGCCAACATTGCACTCCGAAGCAATGCCAGTTCCAATATCTCCAAATGTTGCTGGACGTGCTGATGAGTTGGATTCGGAATATGGCGAATCTGAGAAAAGCTTTCAGGATGATCCAGATTTTTTACCTTCGGAGTCTGAGGAACCGCATGTTATAACCCAAGAGGAGCTGAACGATTTGATTCGAGATTTTGAGCTACCCAAGACCAAAGCGCAGCTGCTAGCTTCAAGGCTAAAGCAGTGGAATGTCCTGGAAAAAGATGTAAAGGTGTCATTTTATAGGAAGAGACATTCAGATAACATTAAATATTTTTCGATGGACGGTGATCTTGTCGTTTGCAACAACATCGAAAGTTTAATGGAAGAGCTACAGTTAGAGTATCACGCAACTGACTGGAGGCTCTTCATCGACGCTTCAAGCAAAAGCTTAAAGGCAGTGTTACTGCACAATGGAAATAAGTATTCTTCAGTGCCAGTTGCATTTGCAGCTCACATGAAGGAAACTTATGAGAACATAAAAACACTTTTGGAAATGATCAAATATTCGGAACACCAGTGGAATCTCTGTGCAGACCTTAAGGTAGTGGCATTGCTCACTGGGCTTCAAGGAGGCTATCTCTGCGAATGGGACAGTCGTGCGAATGTCGTGGAAACATTACCACCAGCAGCATTGGCCAGCACGTACCGAGATGGTACCTGGGAAGAAAAATGTGTCAAATCTGCCTCTTGTCGACAGGGACAAAATTTTACTACCTCCGCTACATATTAAGCTTGGGTTGATCAAAAATTTTGTCAAAGAGCTGGATATTCAAGGAGAACCATATTTTTTTTTGAGGAAAAAGTTTCCGAGATTGAGCGAAGCCAAGGTGAAAGAAGGAGTATTTGTTGGCCCTCAAATTAGGAAAGTCCTTAAAGACGACAATTTTCAGCAAACTCTTAACGCGACAGAGTTACGAGCATGGAATGCGTCCCAAAAGGTTTGTGGTCACTTCTTGGAAAATGAAAAGTCTCCGGATTATGTACACATCGTTCAAGAGCTGGTTGATTCGTATGATGCACTAGGATGTAATATGTCACTTAAATTGCACTTTTTGCATTCTCATCTGGACTTCTTCCCAGAGAATATGGGAGCCGTCTCAGATGAACATGGAGAACGATTTCATCAAGATATCGCACAGACTGAAAAGAACTTTGCTGGCAAATGGAGCCCAGCGATGCTAGCGGACTACTGCTGGATGCTACAGAGGCAAACTATAACTATAAACTAAAACTATAAAAGGAAAAAGAAAACAAAGTGAATTTAAGTTGAAAAATATAGAGAGAATTTCAACTAAATGACTGACTGGCTGACTGCCAAACTATAAATCTATACACTAGGGAAAGAAGATGTTCGAATGATATGGTTAATATAACAGTTCTCTATTGAATTTCAGATTTGTGATAACAAGTGCCCATAGAGAATGTAATTACATGGCATTCCAACCACAACCACATTGTACAGTGTGTCTCACAATAGGCGTCACCTTTTTTCAGTCTTAATTAATTTCAGTAGGGTAATTTTAACATCGGAATTGATTATACCCGTTTTGAGTGTATTTTTTTGACAGCTTATCGCTGAAGATTAATGAGCGTTTCCGTTTGTTTATATTTATCAGCTACCATTGACGCCATACGGGCGAAAATTTTAAAATTACATTTGCAAAAGCTTAGACCGTGTCAGATATTCAATAGCCTTGAGCAGCTCGAAGTGAGTAAGCGTTTTATTATTCGTACCTTGAAACGGTTCACGGAAACTGGGATATGGACATTCAACACAAAGGAGGTGAAAGACAAACTGCCAGAACGAATAAAAATATCAAATGTGTGAGGGAGCCGATAAGACGTAATCCGGCCGTATCTGGCCGTAAATTGAGCAAACAATTTCAAATGTCCCCTGCTTCAAGGAAAACGCTCCAAGGAAACCTGGTTCACGGGTTGACAGAGCGTCAAAAGCAAGCCAGGGTCCAAAGAAGCAGACTTCTTTTGGTTCGGCACGGTGACTGCGAGATTTTATTTTCGGATGAAAAGCTCTTTTTCTTCAGAACAGTCAAAATCAACAAAATGATCGTGTGTATGGCAACATTCTTGCCAATATTTCAAGAAATAAACTAGCCGTAGAATACTATCAGAATGTATCGAAAATCATGGTATGAGGCGCCGTTTCACGAAAAGGAAAACTTCCTCTTTGTTTCATAGAACCTAACGTCAGTAGGTTTTGAAGAACCATCTGCTTCCTCGTGCTTCTTCGGCTGTATGGGAATACACCATATTGTTTCCAACAGGACTCAGCTCCTGCTCACAAGAGAACGAAGACACAAGCGAGGTGCGCGAAAAATTTGCCCGATTGCATTACAAACGAAAGATGGCCTGCATCTTCACCGAATCTCAACCTACTTGACTACTTTGTTTGGGGTTATATGCTTCAACACATAGGCCCTACGAAAGGGATTACTTTAAATCGATTCAAACAACATTTGGTTGATATTTGGGACCAGATTCCTCAGGAAATTTTGCGTGCCAGCTGCGATGGGTTTACAAAGTGTTTGCGCAAAGTTATCATAGAAAAGGGCGAGAGATTCGAATTGAATTAATATGGTTAATATAATAGGTGTGACACCTATTGTAAGACACCCTGTAAAATTGAACTTCTGTCAAATGTTGGAAGTGTAAAGAAAAATAGAAAAACAAAATCCTTACGGGGCTGGAATTTTTGAGTAGTTAAAATCGAATGATGCAGCAAACCACGCTTTGGAATTGACGTGTTGATCTTTCATTCCGTCGATTTCGCAAAAACAAACATTGATTCATTGATTGGAAGCGAACTGCATATGACTGTGGGAAGAGCGGCTCCGGTGAACCTTGTGTTTGATAGTGTGTGTTAACGTTTGTTTCGGTTATGTGGCACTACGCCACCAGACTATCCGTTCGAGAAGCTGTGTTCCAACGAAACTTCATTGGAACCCAAATTAATTGCGTCGCTGGTGTTTCACCTGAGGAGATTGAACGTGGTGGCGTCCATCTGGAACCTAAAGATATTTATTGAAGGCGATTTTTTGCATCCTAAAAAAGATGTTCGCTACGCCTTTGGTGATAATTCAAAGGCTGTGATTTACAATTTGGGTGAGCTCTTTCCTTAAGTTCATTCTGTTGAACAAGTTCAATTCTTCAATTCAACTTAAGAAACAGCTTGATTGTTCGTTTTGGCCAGGTTTTGTGCGTTGTTGTTCAATGATGTTTTGCAATGTAGTAAAATTCCTAAACTATGTTTAGCTTTGAATGCTATGACGATACATTTTGACGATGTCTAAAACGTCAGAAAAAAAAACATACTTTCAGCCATTCTTCTCATGGCTGTACCTCGCCAGCCTCGCTGTCTGCGGAGAGTCCGCAGGTTGCCTACTACTTGATTGATCCACCTTGCTCATTGCGCGCCTCTTCTTCTTATACACGTCGGTTTGTTTTCGAGAACCATTTTAGCAGGACTGTTGTCTGACATTCTTACGACCTACCCAACCCATCTTAGTTGATCGATTATAGCGATATGTACGATGCGAGGTTCTCCCAGCAACTGATGGTTCATTCGTCTCCTCCACGTACCGTCTTCTATCTTCACTCCACCATAGATCATACGCAGCACCCTCCGTTCAAAGACACCAAGTCCTCCACTAGCAATTTCCTCGTTTCTTGGCCGTAGAGAACTACCGGTCTAATTAATGTAGATGGTAAACTTTGTAGACCGGTGAACTTTGTTCGGTCCAAGCGTACTTCGGAGTCCAAAGTAGGCACGATTGCCAGCCATAATGCGCCTTTGCATCTCCGCTGGTGTCGTTATCGGTGGTCATCAATGAGCCCAGATACACGAATTCGTCTACTACCTCGATTTCATCACCGTCGATCTGAAATCGTGGTAGTAGGCTAACATTGTCTTCTCGTGAGCCTCTACCTTTCATTTGTTTTCTTTAAATGCATTAATTACAAGCCCAATCCTACCAGCTTCAGCCTCAAGTCTGGTGTACGTGTCCGCCATCGTCTGAAAGTTACGGGCTACGATATCAACGTCGTTGGCGAAGCCAAACAGTTGGAGAGATTTCCTGAAGATCGCGCTACTCGTGTCTATCCAGGGTCTTCGAATCACACCCTCCAATGCAATGTTGAACAACAAACACGACAATCCATCACCTTGCAGTAACCCTCTCCGAGATTCTAAGGGGCTCGAGAGTGTCCCTGATACTAGGACGACACACATCACTCGATCCATAGTTGCTTTGACCAACCGCGTAAGTTTTTTGGGAATCCATGTTCGTGTATAATCTGATACAGCTGGTCTCGATCGATTGTATCATAAGCTGATTTGTAGTCGATGGAAAGATGGTGTGTGGGCACGTTAAATTCGTGTCATTTCTGCAGCATTTGCCAAATCGCGAAAATCGGGTCCGATGTACTGTGGGCACTCATAAATCTCGCTTAGTATTTTCCCACGAATTCCTTTGCAATTGATGATAGACGGCGGCTTAAAATTTGGGAGAGCAACTTGTAGGTGGTGCTTAGTAGCGTGATGGCACGATTATTGCAGCAATCCAGCTTGTCACCCTTTTTATAGATGGGACACACTATTCCTTCCTGAAAGTCCTTCGGTAAACATTCCTCATCCCAAATCTTGGCCATTACTCAGTGCAGCGTCACCACCATATTTTAATAGCTCGCTTGGGAGTCGGTCAACACCACCAGCTTTGTTGTTTTTCAACCAACCAATTTCCTCCTGAACCACCGGAATGTTTGGGGTCGGAATCCTGTCATCTTCTGCACGTGTTCCAAGCTTTATAACCGTGCCGCTTTCGGTCGCTGTAATATTGCCGTTCAGGTGCTCGTCGAAGTACTGCTTCCCCCTTTCAATCTCCTCAAACTCTCCTGTGAGAATGTTGCCTTCCAGGTCTCTGCACAAAGCGGCTTGCGGTACGTAGTCTTTGCGAGAGCTGTTCAACTTCTCGTAGAATTTGCGTGTATCGTTAGCACGGTACGATGCTTCCATTGCTTCGCGGTTTCGATCTTCCATCTAGCGCTTCGAAAAATAGAATTTTGCCTGTTCCTTGCCTGTCCATACCGTTCCACATTTGCTCTCGTACGATCTTGCATTCTTCTACTCTACTAACTGCTTGCATTCGTCATCAAACCAGTCATTTTTTCGATACGGCGCAGAAGTACCTAGTGTTATTATTGTAGGGCTACCAATGGCAGTTCGAATATCTCTACAGCCATCCTCAATAGTAGCTACGCCAAGCTGCTCTTCCGATGGTAGGGCTGGTTCTAGCTGTTGCGCGTATTCTTGGGAAACTTCAGTTTCCCGTAGTAGCTCAATGCTAGGTCGTGGCGTTCGAATTCGACGCGTGCTGTACACCGTCGAGAGTTTTGTCGTGTCGCCGGCGCCGGTGGTGTAGTGGTAAACGTGACTGCTACGGGCACCCCAGTGGGTGTGGGTTCAATCCCTGTCGACGTCGGTGGTTTTTCTGAGGCGAAAAAATCTTGGTCACGTCTTCCTTCGGAAGGGAAGTAAAGCCGTTGGTCCCGGTTCATAGTCATGAGTCGTTAGGTAGGGTCCAGGTGGTGGAGTCGTCTTCCTGGCGTCGGTGATTGTCACCATGTGAGGAAATAGGCCGACGGAAAACAAACAAGTAAAAAAATAGAGAGTTTTGTCACTACCATCTGCCATCCTTCGGTGTCACTAGCATCTACCGTTTCCTTTCTATTGTCACCTTATTTTCGCTTCTCTTCGTCTCTTTCTGACTCCCCGTCGCGCCGGTGGCTCCGATGTAGGAAACTTCCACACTGGTGGTGCTCCTACTACCAACAGCTATCGCAGGGGAGCACAGTTTTTGTATCCGAGTTGTAGTAGTTGTCCGCCAGTACCAGTTGAGGATGACTTCCGCACTGGCGGGGCCCTACATACTCGAAACACTTTTCTTCCTTCTTCAATTGCATGACGAATCGAGTGCCGAAGTTGGTCTGACGATTCCGTTTGAACGATGACTTCCGGTTCATCGGCGCGCCGATGACCCCACGTCAAGCACCTTGTCTTCTCTCCTTCCGTCTGACACTACTCTGCCACTCTCGTTCGCTGATCACTTCGCCACTTTTGCTGCAGCTCGGTTAGAATGCTTGGAACTTCTCTGTTGACAGCGTTCCATAGGCTCTCATCACGACACATTTGCTCAACTATGTTGTCCTTGGTCACATGCGGTATCTCTTTTCGAACAGCCGCAAATCTAGGGCATTCGAAAACCAAATGCTCTGGTGTTTCGTTCACGTGCTCGCACTCCGGGCAGAAAGGTGAGGCAACATGACAAAACCGATGGAGATATTTCACCTCTCCATGCCTCTTGTTCACCCCTGACACGTGAAGAATGAGCCGATTTTCTCCATTAATAGCATTCGATATCCTCGGCCAGAGTGATGCAAATTGGTGACTATAACGCACACTGCCTCCGTCGAAGCAGTTCTGAAGACGCTCGCGACACGAATGGCCATTTTTCGGAACATACTGTAAAGGTTCCTTCTATGCCACTGCGTTTTTAAAGTACCCAGGTTGGGACTTCATACCTCAATATTGAATTTGCCACAATCGCCAGAATACGCCTCCTGCTGCTCCTTGGTCCAGTGACATTCGGCATGATTCTTGATATCGCGTTGACCACCCTCGTCGCCTTGTTGCAGACGTAGTTTACAAGGGCGTTAAAATGAAGACGGTCGTCGACCATCACTCCTAGATTCTTCAGTGCACGATTTGACAAAATTGCAAGCCCTCCTATGCTGATTTAGACGTGCTGAACCGCCTTTTAGTTGCTGACCAGAATTACCTCCGTTTTATAATGGGGCAGCTCCAGTTTTTCTCCAGTCATCCATGTTTCGATGATAACGAACATTTCCGCAGTTAGCATTTCTACCGCTTTCAACGTCGTCTCACCGGTTATCGTGAGGATGACATCATCCGCATATCCGACAATTTCAACACCTTTATGCAGCTTCAGCGTAAGTACATTATACATCACGTTCTGGAGCGTTGGGCCGAGGACGGAACCTTTTGGTACTTCTGCCGTCACCATGACCGACTGTCGCCCCATCTCCGTTTCATATACAAGATTTTTTTTTCTGGAAGTAGCTCCTAACTATCCTGCACAAATAGTCAGGGACTCTGTTCTGACGCATTTTTTTTAACGCCTTAATGATGGCCTCCCAACAAGCGCTTTCACGTCAATCGCAACGATGGCGCAGTATCGGTTGCCACGTCTCTTCTGTTTGGCTGTCCTTTTTGCGCTCTGAACGACTGTTCGGATTGCGTCAACCGTCAAGATTCCGTTTTCGGAATCCAAACTGCCTTCAAGATAGACCACTCTCGCTCTCCGTGCTCTTCGTCAGCCTGTCAAGGATGATCCTTTTCAGGAGATTTCCGAGAGTATCCAGCAGTTATACGCCTGTTATACGATACTGGATCCCCTGGTGGTTTTCCTGGTTTCGGCAGCAGCACCAACTGCCGGACCTTCCATCGATCCGGAAAGCACCCTTCATCCAGATATTTCTGTAGCTCCGTTCTGAACATGTCTGAAACGCCATGATAGCGGTTTTCAATGCAACGTTTAGTATTCTATCCAGACCGAGAGCTCCTCCCAATTTCACACCACTGCAATTGCCGTAGCACTTCATTTAAGATCTAAATCTCTCTAGCACGTGCCTCTTATGCTTCGTCGTATGGTCTAGGTGGTCACTCCGTTGCACTATGCTGCGCGAAAAGACCGTCAACGATTACCTTCAATTTAATCGGGCACATTTCACTCGGTGTCGCTGGAATGTTGATCTTCGTCATTACTATCCAATAAGCGTTGCCCCAGGGATTGACATCAACTTCCCGGCACAGCTGTATAAAGCAGATCGGTTTACTAATCTTGATCTCCCGTTGGAAAGCTGCTCTAGTTGCACGGAACACAATTTTCCGTTCTTCTCTCTCCGTTTCGGTTTTTGACCTCTGGCAGCTCTCCTGGCCCGGAGGCACGCAACAAGGAGGGTACTTAGTGTCTCGTTTCACCAATACACTCGACGCCGCCGGTTCTTGGGCTCAAATTTCCTCGACATCGACGCATAGCACACCCTCACTAGCGTTTCTGTTAGCTCCCCAGCTTCCTGATATGGAGTTCCAATTTCTGCTCAAAGCGCTTCAACAAAGACGTCCTTGTCGAATTCATTCGTCTCGCAAGATCTCGACATCCACGACACCGTGGGGGTTTGCCAACCAATACAATAGTGGATATCCAGATGATCGCTATGGATGTACTCTCTGATGACCCTCCAGTTCATGTTTTCAAATAGCGACAGAACGTAACCCGGTCATCTTTATGGAATGTACTGACAAGGCCCTTGTTGCACAGTCTAACGTCCAACTTTGCCAGAGCCTCCAGTAGACCGTATCCCTTTGCGTTGGTCAGTCTGCTGACCCACTCCAAAGCCCAGGCGTTGACGTCTCCTCCGATAAAACTGGCTGTCGTCCGACCAAAGCGTCGGTGAGCGCGTTCAGCATCCGACTGTAATGTTCCTCTGCCCACCTTGGAGGTGCGTAACAGCTATATAGCTTTGCCTTGTGATACACCGGACATTTAAAGCCACCCGTCGTGTGGTTCGTTGCATCTTCCGGTTTGCAGAGCATGCACCTTGCTTTTTGCAGTCCCTAGCAACGTGGCTACTTCCTCTGCAGTTCCTACAAAGCTTAGACCTGTCAAGGCCTTTGCAGTTCCTGTCCTGGTGACTGAAATCCATACATTTGAAGCACCTCTTCAAAGCTTGGTAACTTGGGGAGCGCATTTCTGCGAGCATGCTGATCATCCAACATTAACTTTACCGGTCTCTACCAACTTGTTAGCAGCATCCACCGGTAGTCGAATCACCGCCGCCTGTGCGCCTCCAAACGCCTTTCGTATATTCGGATTGTCACCGGCCCGACAAGGTTGCACTGTTCGGTTAGGGCACCTCTCAGTTCTTCTTCCGTCGTGATCTTGTCCAGGCCCTAACACACGACCACTATTTCTTGTGACAGAGTTCTTATGTTCGTCATGCTGCCCAAGAATTCAGCAACGAGCTCAATTCGAAGAGCACCTCTTCTTTTCTGAGAGCGTCTTGTGGTCAACACGTTCTCTCACAACTCCTTCAGCTCTGAATCATTCCTTACTTTTTAGGAGTGCAGCGTACGATGTTTTATCGCTAGCTTTGACGACCTTTTAATCTCTCCCGAGGTGGCTGATGTTTTGCTTTCTTCTTCTGTTCCTGCATTTTTTCGTGTTTTTCGTTCTGCTTTTTCTTCATAACCTCCTGAATTTCCACGATGCGCCAACTATGGTCCTTTCCATCCTCCTTCAGATCGCTGGTGGACTTCTGCTCGTTCTTCTGTTTCTTAGGATCTTTCTAATCTCCCGGCGTGTTCCTCACTCTTTTATCTGAACAATTGACTCTTCGGTGTCTCCCCATGATCGGCCGTAGCGTGCCCTTCGGCTTCCATCAGAGCCTTTTCAGCGGATTCAGTTTAATCAAGAGCGCCTTCTGCTCCCATTCGGCAGCTGATACAGCAGACTTAATGCTTATAACCGTCTGATTGATCTTGGTGTGCACATTATGCTTGTCCTATCCGAACTCATACAGCTCGTTTACCTTCTTTCGCACCTCCGCCAAGTTCGACTTCCCTAGTTGCGAGTCGTTCTGGGTAGTGTCGCCACTTGTTCTCGGGGTGACCACAACGATTCAGGATCCCCATCTCCCGTTGGTTACCTGGTGGTTCACTCTGTACCATGTCACTGCTGGTACTTGCTGTGGATACTAGTCGCGTACCCGACGATCTCGACAACTAACCACTCCTCGCAAATGCAATTGCATCCTCCTTCGCTCCGCTTACCTCTACAATCACACTGGAATTTTGAAATGTTTCCATGCTTTTTGGGCCCCTCTCCGGACCGATATTTTCACCCGCCATTTGTAGTCGCCTGTCTTGATCCAGAGGTCAAATATGCAAGCAGGTAGGCCCTTACGTGTATCGTGTTCAGAACCGGATTTCCGTAAGTCCGGAATCGGTCATGCGAGTCTAGTACACATCACTTAAGGTTTAACCGAGACGTAGGCAATCGCCCTATGCGCCTACTCGCCGTTTCCAGCCGGTATTATGCTTTTTTACTCAGGGAGCAGAACAGCACGACTGTAAGCCCAATATCGTAATCCGATCCATAGTCCGTGTCTTGTCCGTGTGCGTCGCGACCAGTATGCCATAATCAGGATCTAACTGGCATCAATCTTGATGTGTCAGTTGGCACTCCTGAAGATGGGGTAAGGTACTTTGGAAGCGGTACCAGGTCACTTGTACAGAGTTGCTTCCGGATATGTGGTTTTTTATAGCCATTCAACAGAACCCACTGTTTAATCCCCGCCACATCCTAGGTAATCTCCGCTTGAGCTTTCCAGGAGCTCCGTCACATCGCGAAGGAAGTGTCGAAAGAGAATAATGGCAGTATTTCCATAAGCGAAAAAAGGCAAGGAGAATGGTTAGTGCTCATGTCCCAACCAACAAACAAGCTCTCACACAAGAAAAGGCTCTACACCCTTGGATTTGGAGCCTGGATACAAGCAGGAAACGCCTGTTTTCCAACCCAAAAACACTTTCTTAGCTCCGTTACTCCCAACGACTCATTTATCTCTGAACTTTCTCTTATCAAAGCAAATAGAAACATGTTTTCTCGCTAAGAAAACACGCACAACCCCATTCAATATCGAAGTCCAAATGTGTATGAAGGTAGCATGAGCTACCTGCCCAGCTGTTAAACAAAGACAATAATGAATGAAAAGCCTGTCAGATAAAAGCCCGCTCTTCTCACACTTCCATTGTCTTGTTATGCTATGCCAACTTTGTAGTTCTATGAACTCTGTTAGATCTTAGCATCCTTCGGAGTCCGAAGTTTACTCGATTGTCAGCCATAATTTACTCACGCGTCTTTGTGATGGTATCGTTATCGGCGGTCACCAATGAGCTCACGAATTTGTCTACCACCTCGATTTCATCACTGTCGATTTGAAATCGGTTGGGAGGCTAACATAGTTCTCTCGTCTTTGATGCATTAATGACAAATTCAACTCTACTTGAATCAGAACTCCTATGTACCTCTCCGTACAGTCGTCTTAAAGCTTTCTCCTGCAATACCTACGTCGTTGGTGAAACCAAAAAGTTGTACGAACTTCCTGAAAATGCTATTCCTCGTATCTATCCCCGTTCTTCGAATCACACCCTCAAAAAAATGTTTAAAAAAAATCATTCAAGATTTGAAGTGACGCGAGAGTGTCCCTGAGACTCGGATGACCAACCGCGTCAGTTCTTCTGGAAATACAATTCGTGCATAGTCAGCTATCGAGCTGATTTGAAATCAACGAAAAAAGATGCGTGGACACTCTTCCATCCAATTCTTGGTAATTAGCCAGTACAAAGAAAAAAAATAACTAATTTTATCAGGCACGTAAAATTTCCCCTCGTTTATTTCCAAGACAAATGAAGCGTAAACAACGAAATTGTTTGCAATCTTTTATGCGCAATACTACAATTTGTGCAATCTTTCATGGAG
>JASCZW010019336.1:0-13936 GCA_034211315.2 Aedes japonicus
AGTAGTGTTTTGACGAAAAAAAAACGGATGTGTCTGGCCGCCATTCTGAAATTATCTTTTCAGAAAATTATTTCTGAATAATTTTACTAGACTATGGTTTATCGTCCGCCTCCAGACTCCGTCTCTCGCACTCCGTCTAGGTATGGCTCTTAACACCGTCCCTCAAAAACTCCCGAGTGCTCGTGAGGGGCTTGAAACTGCGAGAGAGTCTATATCCATATGGATTTATAAGTTAGGTTAATTGTCACTTCACGATTTTGAGACTAAACATCATAAACAGAACAAAACAAACAACGTTAGAAATTGCTAACCAGTGGAGCAAAACGATTTTTGAAAATTTCAGTCCCAATATTATTTGAGGTTTTGTGCTGAAAAATTTCGAAGTGGTAGGGACTTCCGTATATCCTTGAGCATTGTCCACGTCTCATGCTCGTAGCGAACAACCGGTGCTTATAAGCGTTTTGTGCAGGACACACACAGTTTATTGACTACAGTTGCCCGTGGAGCCAGAAATAGGCACGACTTCCACGCCTCCAGATCTCACGGCTGTTATTATAGTCCGCAGTAACAAGTGAGCCTTCTACGCCTCCAGGTCTCACGGCTGTTATCATAGTCCGCAGTAACAAGCCAAGATAAACAAATTTGCCGACAACCTTGAACTCACCTCCGTTGATCGTCACACTGATTTCTAGTCATGTCCAGTCGTGCTCGGTTCCTCATGCCAGCCTGTACTTCATTTTATACGTATTCATCTTCAACACAATCTTTACTGCTTTCCGCTTAAGTTTGATGTGCTGCTTTGCAACCTGCTCAAATGGTCTGCCGACAATGTCCACGTCTTTGGAAAAACAGAAAAATTGACTGAATCTGCTGAGAATCGTGCCCTGCACATTGAACGCCACTTGTCTCATAACATCTCAAAGATCAATGTTGAAGAGCAGGCCAGAGATCCTAGGTTTCGTCCATCGTAGCCTTTATTAGTCGGGTCAGCTTTCCCGGAAAGCCGTTCTCATCCATGATTTTCCATAGCTCTTTTCGGTTAACTGTATAATAGACTCTATATTCCCGGCACTTTTGGGGCATCTTGCGGTAGATTATTTGATCCGTTGTAAACCGGCCTTTGATGAAGATGGTACGATCATTAGACACTAATCCATTTGCTAGTGGCGACATTCCCTGGAAGATGATTTAATGTAGCACGTTATAGGCGGAATTGAGGACTTCGATTGCACGATAGTTTTCGGGATCCAGTTTGTCGCCCTTCTTGTAGATGGGGAAGATAACCCCATCCTTATTCTCCTCCGGCTGCTTTTTGATATCACAAACCTGGCTACCAGTTGATACACATCATCCCGACCAACCAATTTGTTGCTCTTCAGCTGCTTGATGGCATTCTAACTTAACCTATCATCTGGTGTGGCATATTTTCGTCACTTGTTGCACTTGTTGACGGAACTTCCTTCGCTGTTTTGGTGCTCTTCCTGTTCTACCATTCATGTTCACCACCATGTTCAGGTAGTGGTCCGAATTGAAGTTGGCGCCTGTGGTTCCTCGGTGAGCGTCTGAGAAGTGCCGACCATGTCCACCAAACCGTGAGTCGATTCTTGATTCAGTTTGGTTTGGTAACCTCCAGACTGTGCTGGAAGAATGTACTCTACGGCCATGTTTTGTAGGCGAAGTCGATAAGTTTAAAGCCGTTGTAGTTAAGCAGCTACAATCCCTGTGTATATTCCTCCTCCTGGCCAGCCTGAGCGTTGAAATCCTCAATCTTGAGGTCATGGTTTGGGCAGTGTTCGTATTCCGCTCCAGATGCGCGTATTATTCTTATTTGTCATCATTAGTACTTCCGAGGTGAGGGCATGCACTGTTGATAATGCTCATGGTTTTTTGAACCTTGATCATGAACCTGTACATTCAGGTAGATGATCGGCCACAACCCAAAAACCCGCTTCAACATCTCACCCATCAGGATGAAAGCTGTTCCCAGCTCGCGTATATTGCCACAGCTCTGGTAGATATTATAACCGTCCCAAACCTCCTCAAGCGCAGCGATGTCAAGTTCTTCCAATGAATTTGAGAGGTTGGCAGTTCTTTTTTATTAGATGGGATGGAAAATCTGCAACCAGACACCTGAAGAGCTCAGGGTGTGGGGATGAGGGTGCCAAATCCTCGACCCACTAAAAACCCACCCGTGCCTTAAGCCCTGGACCCGCCCCGGAACCACCTTTCGGTAATACTTCGAGAAGGGGGCTATTGTGCTTGTTAAGCACCCACTATGGGTAACTACTTAGGGTTTTAGTAGTTAGGTGGTCCCTGCGACCTGCCTTTGGTCGTTTCGCCATTTTTGTTGGAGATCGATGACGCATACCGCGTCTCAGACGTCCGGTCCTGGTACATCTCGGACCGAAGTGTCGGAGTCGTGTCGTGCCGCTTACTATCATTGCGGATCTCGCGCCGTCGAAGCGAAGACATGTGAAGAACAAATTTTCCACAGTTTCCTTGACTCCAGCGCACTCGCTGCATGCGATGGACTGTGCATGCCTATATTTATGCAGGTATTGTCTAAAACAGCCGTGGCCAGACAATATCTGCGTTAAGTGGAAGTTCACTTCACCGTGTCGCCTACCGACCCACCCGGTTAATTCCGGGATTAGTTGGTGGGTCCACCGACCTTTGGTGGAGTTGTTCCATTCCCTTGGCCATGGATGCGGCTGTAGTGGTCTTCCGAATACCTCTTGTTCCACGTTGTTCGAAGCACTCTACGGCATCATCCCCGCTAGGACGCAGACCGCTTCGCATAATACCTTTCGGTATGCAGTAACCACTCTTAGGCACATAAGCCTGTGCGTACTCTCTAGTTTACTTACGTAGCTCTTGGTACTCAAGACGGTGATCCATGCAGGCCCGCCGTACCTAAGTATGGACAGGGCGACACTGGCCAGGAGTTTAAGCTTGCTCCCTTGCACCACCGAGCTATTCGACATCATGTGGGATAATGCCGATATAGCCATTGAGGCTTTCTTGCAAGCGTAATCGACATGGCTGACAAAGGACAACTTATCGTCGATCGAGGTTGGCAGTTTCACGTCCCGAGTTCGCAGCCTAGGTCCATGGTGATTGATCTTATTTGAATCTCTTCCTTGTGTATTATTTGTTGGAGTAGTTTTTTGTCATCGGTGTCGGCTCGTAGAGCCAATAACCAACCCTCTAGTAGGAGGACTATTAGGATGCTGATATTTAGCGGTCCCGAGCACCACTAAAACTTTCGTATTTTCGTATTTACGGTCCTGTTGGGCGCACTACCAAAATAGTAGCTCAGCCGCTCCTAAAATGGAGAACAGACCTTCATTTGATCCTTCCCTGACCTGAAAGCAGACGCTCAGTTGTTTTTCATATTCAGAACTTTATAAAATGGATAGATAAAAGAGTGTCCTAGCAATAAAAATCGTGATTTGGTGATTTGGCATTTCAAAACACTTAGGTTTATTGTTCTCTTCTTCTTCTTCGTTCTGGTGCTCCCACTTGCTGTGAAGACCGAGGGATGGCATCATAGCTTTATTGTTGAAAATTTCCATTCACACCAGCTAATCTATTTTGTAAACAAAATACCATACCGATTTCATGACACACTGCAAGCGATCTTAAAAAGGAGATTACAAAGTATCAAAACTTGCGATAGTTTTGCCATGGTTTCTGCATGAGTCTAATTCATCTTAAAAGGGTTTTATGGCTGTTTTATTGCAATTTTATAGAATAAGAAGATTTGTAACCGGTTTGAAGACATGAATATATCCAGGGTATCCCCCTTGGCCTACCCAGCACGTGGGTAATATGGTGTGAGAATGTGTGCTTGGTTTGAGTACTATTCAACATGGCCTTCGCTTATTCAAATACTTCTATTAAATTTTTCAACGCCAATTCACGCCCAACTTCTCTTCATACACAGATAAAAAGAAAAACTGAATTTTCATGTTATCTAATGCACATAAGGGAATGCTAGATTTGGCAGAAAATAATGGATATTTCATGTAAATTTAAGCTAGATAACGCCTAAATCTAGCCAGTTTTATGAAAGATTGCAAACAATATCGTTGTTTACGCTCATTTGCCTTGGAATTACACGAGGGAAATTTTACGTGCTTGTTAAAATTAATTATTTTTTTCGTATCGTTTGTTCTAAATAACAAAATTACTGTCCACTCTTGGGACCTCGTGGTGATGAGAAAATGTGTCCATCTGTATCGACATAAATAAGGAAAACTATTTCAAGTGCACCATGAAACTGAAATTTCTTCATTCTTAGTATGTCCCTTCAAATCCAAATTAGGCAATCAAATCCGAATTAGGAGTTGAGTCAAACTATCGCTATCGCTCGTCAGACCTTGCTACAAAAAATAGCCACCGTTTGCATTATACCGAGTATATTCATCGGTTGAATTTATCGTACGATTGAAATTGATTCGAAGCTATGCTAACAATTCGAGTATCGGAAACATTGGCAACATTTCTGCCGTAGCAGCAAACTTGTAATCGGATATTAAAAAGAACGGGCATGTTACCAAATATGAGTAGTAATGCATTAAAAAGTAAAGATCGTTTAAAATATTGCCCAAAATGAAAAAAAAAAAACAGACTCAATGTTAGGAAGGAATGTTAACATTTGGCAAACGGAAGGAATGTTTGGATGGTCTTGAAAACTTAATGGCATCAATAAATGATTCTTTACAAGTATGCTCATGGCAGAAAGTTTATATCTCATCAAAATTGTTCAACTCAACAAAAAAGTGAGATGAATGAAAGTTATTTCATCACAAGCTTTAATGTTATGATTTGGTTAAGCTGTTTTGCTTGTAACCCCATTTTGTTTTAGTGACACCTATTGTGAGACACCCTGTATATAGTTTCAAAACTCACAAGAAACGGATTATTTTTCATGGTTTCACCAGCTGGTCAGTTAACTCTGTAGTAAATTGTCGACCAACACAGAGGTGAAGGCCTAGAGAATGATTTTAGAGTAATCTCAATATATTTAGAACAAGGACGCTGGAATTTTGAAGCATCATAACTGTGCCGGGATAGTTTTAGTTTATCATGGAAATTTGAATTATATACAAGAGTGAATTTCAAATTTCAGGGAATGATTGCAGATGCTCTAGTTTAAAAGAAATCAACCGTTCATTCATTACCTTGATTTGTCCTTATTAACGAGCGTTCGAAGGAACAATGAGCAAACCTGCTTTGATCCTTCCTTGTGCTAATTTTCACTCAAATCAGCCAGCTATTCGGAACTTCAAAGCGCCATATTCTGAAACTAACAATAATTCCTTATCCTATTGTCGCACCGCCATCTAAAACCGCAACGCCGTATATCGGAGGTGCAATCGATTTTCCGAGTTGCCACAGAATATGAACACACAATCAGCACTGACAGCCGTAATTAACCCGGCATTCCTGTGTCTCGCTTCTGCCGCATGATTAGTTTCACACTTTCCAGGGAAGCCAGACCGCTCTCGTTCGGGTTCGGTTAGGATGCGAATGACCGCAAGAACCAGCAGTTGTCGTCGTCGTCATCATCCTGACCACCACCGCGTGCCGTGTGCCTTAGGAATGCGCTGCCCGTGTGCAGTGCGTTCGGAGATCAGTGTGCATCAGCCTCGTGTCTTGGCTATCATCAGGAGAGAGTATTGGCAAGGCAGAACCAGGAGCTATTAACAATTATTACCAGTCCATCGTATGTGTGTCTTGCTCTTAACATCCACTTTGGTCGGGATGGAACAAGACGAAAGTGTAGGAATGAAGTACGCTATACTCGAGATTTGGTGTTGTCTAGGAGCACAGCATCCAGTCGGTGTAGTGCGGACCCTATTCCGCGAAACCGGGAGACCAATTAAAAGCGAAATTTATTGTGGTTTTATGCAAATGCAATTGCTCATAACATTGCGGAGATTCCTATATCTGTACTCTTCGGTCAATGATCCTTGAGAGATTTCCAGCGAGACTGGCGTCCACTGGCTAACGGAACTTTATGTTTGATTGCAGAAGAAGCTTGGTTCGCAGACTGGCGGTGGACAATAATCGGTATCGGAGGGGAATGCGGTTGGTGTTATTGGCGAACCATGTATTCCAAGGTCTACTCTTTAAAAGTCAAGGAATGCTCTCCATGGTGCACGAAACCGAAAACAACAATGACCCCTGAGGGGGAACGACACATAATCAATCTCACTTTCCGTTCCTGTCTGACTTGTAGCACTTGGGGATGGGGTGGCGCAAAACGTCGATTAGCAGCACGCAACCCTTCCTCAGCTATAGACATGGCTCACTACCTTCAGGTTAGATACGGATCACTGTTGTTGGCGAGTGACTTAATTTTCGCAAACACGCATCCTCACTGTGTTGCCTGATTATCCAGACCAAAGCTAAGAGTGGTTGGATGTCTAAAAATAACGCCTTTTGGACAGCTGGATGTCAGACAAACAAAATTGACATGTGTGTGAAAGAGGAACGAAAGGAAGCCGCTATACTTGCATACAATTTGACACCATCCTCTGATTATGCACCGAATGACGGCGTCGACCTTGGGTTTGGATTCTCAGAAGAATTTTCGCATAAAAGATTGTGTTTTGAAAAGTCGGGTAAAATCAGTAAGAAGTTTTAAGTAGAATTGAAATCATTTAAAATAAACAAAGCGCAATCATTACCCTATTCCATGCATTTTTTTTAATTTCCTTTACTTGGCGTAGGACCACGTCTTTGATTACAGGGTGTCTCACAATAAGTGTAACTAAAACAAAATGGGATAACAGCTTAACAAATCAACCAAATCGAAGCATTAATTTTTCATTTGAAAGATACATGTCATAGAAATATACCATACTAGTTCAATTCGAATCTCTCGACCTTTTCCTTGATAATTTTGCGCAACGCTTTGCAAACCCATTGCAGCTGGCACGCATGATTTCCTGAGGAATTCGGTCCCAAATATCAACCAAATGTTTCCTGAAGGAGGAAGAGCTTTTCATCCGAAAATAAAATCTCGCAGGCACCGTGCCAAAACAAAAGATTTCTGCTTCTTTTGACCCTGGCTTGATTTTGACGGTTCGTCAACCCGCGAACTCGATCATGTCTGAGGAGCCTGTTCATTGAAGCAGGGGACATTTGAAATTGCTCATTTTTCGGCCAAATACGGCCGGGCGATGTCCCCTCACACATTTGATCATTTTCTTCGATCTGGCATTTCGTCTGGCACCTCCTTTATGTTGAATATGGACATTTCCAGTTTCCTTGAACCGTTTCAAGGTACACAAACGAAATTGCCTATTTACCTTCAGCGGTAAGCTATCAAAAGAATACACTTAAAACGGGTATAATCAATTCCCCTGTTAAAATTATCCAGCTGAAATAATACAAGTCTAAAAAAAAATGAAACCTATTTTGAGACACACTGTAGTAGATATCAGTAAACTGGAAAAACTAGTCTTTTTTTAATAATCCATCATTGCACATTTTATTTATACTTTTAAGCAGTTTAAATTTCTAGCAGGGGACGGAGATTTTTCACAATACATTTTACGATGCTTTGAACTAAAGGGTGGAACGGTCAAAAATTGTTATATTATTTAAATGCTCCATCTTGATTATATCAATGATATGATGATAATATAAATGATCAATCTTTATGTCTGTTTGAATTGTTTCAGGGCCTACAAAATACAAAGTAGTTTAATTAGCCTTAAGGGTTTCCAAAAGCGAACTGTCGGGCTTGATGTTTCATACCTTCCATCAAGTTTTGAACGCCAATTTGCCTTGAACTGTTTTTCACTTCCAACTGTTTTTTGGGTTCTCTTTACGATTGCCCAATATTTTTCAATTGGGTGCAATTCCGGTGACCTTGGAGAGTTTTTCTCCTTGGGTACGCTTTGCACATTATTGGCGGTATACAGTTTATGACCCATTGTTCCGTTGTTGCCAGAAGCGAGGTCTAGCCAAAAGAGCACGGCACAACTATGTTTCTTCAAGAAAGGCAATAATCGTGCAAATCGCCTGCCAAACCAATTATTTTTTGAGAACTTTGACATTTTTTTCCGCTTAAAATTATCTTGTATCTTTCCTTTCCGATAGCCGTATGAAGCTCTTGACCTGGAAGCTACTTGAAATCAGCCTTGACGTATGCTTCATCGTCCAACGCAATCAAACATGGTCAACACACTTGTGTATAACTTGCGCGCACTTTTTTGGCTGTTTTGTTTTGCTTATCATCTCGATATGATGTCACTGTAACATTATATGTTGACATTCTGGCTCATCTATTTACCCTTTGCAATGTGGTGTGGGACTTTTCCAATATGTTTCCGATATCTCTGTTGGAAAGGTTGGGATTGCGTTTGAAAATGCTGACCACTATACTTCCGGTCTCTGCAGCTTCCTGGTTTTCTCCTGATGCCGGCTTCCTGGAAGTCGTCAGACGTTCCGAATACTTTTATAACATTCGTCACGGTTGATTTGGCAACATTAAGAGATTTTGCTAGCTCAGCGTGGGAATACTTTGGATTTTACTTATGTGCGTGTAAAATTTTGATACGTTGCTCTTCTCGCTTCGACGCCGTTTCAACAACTGAAAAGAAAATGGCAATAACAAAATAGGATCAACACTACCACAAAAGCTAAATTCATTGGACGCAGTGGTTCTACGTCCCAACAAAAATACAGGGAGGGCAATACCTATAATTTTTCAAAATATCAGAAACAAACATCCACATAACTCAAGACAATACGTCCTAGAAGTTAAGGGGAGAACTTCTCTGAAGTTTAGGAAAAAAAACTTCCCAGACATTCCAAAAACAATTCATCCCAAAATATTAGTTGGAACTTCCCAGATGTGCCAAAGAGCTTTCCTGAGGTTCAGAACAGAATATTTCAGAATTTCAGAATGAGGATTTCTCAAAGTTAAGGAAGAAACCTCTCAAGATACCAGAAAGAAATATTCCAGAAGCAAAGGGTGTACTTCCTAGTAGTGTGAGCACAAATTTCTCATAAATTCAGGAACAAACTACCCCAAAGTTCAGGAGAAAACTTCCCAAAAGTTCAGAAGAGGACTTTTCATTAGTTTAGGACGAAACTTATCACACATGTAATGGAATTTCCCTAGAAATTCTGGAGAGCAATTTCCCAAAGTTTCGGTAAAAAAGTTTCCTATGAGTTCAAAATGGGATTTATAGGAAGTTTAGAAAGAATATGCTCAGGAAAAAACTTTCCCGAATTTCAGGATGAAACTAACCAGAAAAGGTACTACCTATAAGTTCAAGTCGGAATTTTTCAAAAAAATTAGGAATTCAGGAGAGGACTTCCCACGAGCTCCACAAGAAACTTCCCAGCAGTTTAGTTGGCACTACCCAGGAGTGTTAAAGAGCTTCCCTCAAGTTCAGAATCGAACATTCCAGAATTTCAGAATGAGTTTTTCTCGAATTTCAGGAATTTCCAGAAGTTCAGGTAGATACTTCTGAGAAAAACAGGAAGAGAGAAGAAACTTTCAAGAAATATAGGAGGTTCTGTCTAGTAGTTCATCCAGGAGTTTCTCAGACATTCCGGAACAAACTTCCCTGAACTTCCTGAGAAAACTACCCTAAAATTCAAAAGAGGACCTCTCAAAAGTTCAATAAGAAACGTTCAAAAATTTAAGAAAATTTTCCAAGAAATTCTGGAGAAACCTATCCCAAAGTTTTGGAGCAATTTTCTTCGCAGTACAGGGTGAGACTTATCAGAAGCTTACTTTAAGTTTACAGAAGTAACTAAGTTCAGGAAAAAAACACTTACCACATGTTTCAGGAAGGATAGGTTGACTTGTTAGATGTGAATTTCCGAGAACATTAGGAGTGACTACTAAGAAGTTCACGAGGAAACTTGCCAAAAGGTCAGGAGGAAAATTCTCAGAATTTTATCATTTTTTTTTTCATTGAAATTCAAGAGATAATCACCGTCGAACCGAAGAAGCAGTGATATCGAAAATTGTCCAAATATTAATTAATAACTTCCTCGAAAAATACTTCAAATCGCAACTTTAGAGCAGTGTCCCAATAAGGTTTTCAGAAAAAAAAAAACATTAGTGTAATTCACAAAACAAGATTGAAAAATGTAAACAATTATTCTTCGAATGCCAGTAATGGCAGATAAATTGACGAAGGTCCTGAATTATCGTATGGTGTAATATTTCAATGACATTTTGAAAAATTTCAACACTAAATTCAACTGTCGAGCTCGGTTGCCGACTCAACTAGATTCAGTCGGCTTCTGTATACGCAATGTTGCTAGGCTCGACAGTGAGAATTGCAGAGTCAAATTGCTCGACTCGAGTTTTAAAATTGACCTCGTAAGCTTTTTTCTAGTGAAATTTAAAGAGAATTCACTTGCATTCCAAGTGATAGTTTGAAAAAGAGTTTCGGATTTTAATTTTTATTTCATTTTAAAAGTGAGCAAGTGAAGCGTTAGTTTAGGTTTGACTAGTTTTCCAATTTAATCAAAAGTAGTCCGTTTTAAAAAAGGGTAGTGGTCAAAAACAGTCATGTGGCATTTAAGATTCTTTATGTATTTCGGTAAGCATTGTTTGAGAAGGTAGCAGGCAAAGAGAGCCAATTATTACAGAAAATTTGCCGACTACAGTGACCACTTACAACAGTGGTGCCAAGTAGTATTGATAATTTTATCAAGGATTTATAGCATATTTAAAGTCTAAACCATGGTTTTCAGAACCCTTAGGGAACGTCCATTAATTATGTCATGCAAAACATGACTTTTTATAACCTACCCCATGCCCCCCCAAATCTCGTTATTTGTGTGGTCCTTCACATTTTTCCCGCCTTACTGCGTGACATAATTATTGGACCTTCCCTTGTAAGGAATGTATCGAAAATAAGCTATCCACGGATATTTGCGTTGTACGCGTGTATTTGTGATTGCCTTAATTTGTTTATTATATCATGCTGTGCATTTGATTGTCATTTTTCGGTTGTTTACTTGTTTGCACGGTTTAAATTCTTCGTTTTCAAAATGTCGCGCATTAAAAAAAGACTTTACAATTGAGGGTTTAAACACATGGCAACGTGAAAAGGGTGTAACTATGTGATAATTGGCGAAACGCTCTAAAATTAATCACACAGGTGTGTAAAATCCATCATAACCATGTTTAGGGAACACTATTCTTTGGTTGAACTACCAGGAAGAGGCAGAAACCCGGATCTTCCAACCATAAACTGGATCAGAAAGTGATAGTTCTAATTCGGAATTACAAATCAATGTCGATACGTGATTTGGTCATTGAAGCAGGAACGTTTCAAGAAATGGAACAACCTGAAGACCTACAAGAATAAAAAAAATCGCCAAATAGAGTACAGAACAGAAACAACGCACAGCAACAAGGACCCGAAATTCGCGAGTTTTGCAGCGACCGGATGCATGTATTTTGATTTTTTAAGGACGACGGGACCTTTGTCAACGAGGACTCAAAAATCCGTCCAGGTCCAGAATATTACACTGCCGTCGTAGAAGAGGATGTAAACGATTCAAGGGAAGAAGTTTGGTCGAAAAATGCTGATATGGCGAGCAATATGTTCCTGGGGTTTAAAGTCTAATTGTTGTTACACTACCGGAACAATCAATGCGGATATTATTTGAGTATCTCAAATTAAAGCCTGAACTCGAAAAAAATGCACCAGACAAAAGTGTTCGCCAGAAACTTACTTTAAGTCAGATTTTATTGGAACTTTCAGGGAATGAACTAATACATATGGATTATGATTCGGCATAATTATTTTATTCAATTTCAATAGTGGAGCCGACCTTTTTGGTCACTTTCATCCGATTCCGATGATTTTCGGACTTTGGCCTTCATTATGGCCCAAAATCTTTCCACCGGACGAATCTCTGAGGAATTTGGGAGGTTAGCGGTTTTTGGTACAAAAACAACGTTGTTGTCTCTGTACCAATCCAACGTCGATCGCGCGTAATGGCATGGTGCCAGGTCTGGCCAAAATAATGTCTCACCTTCGAGGGACCGCAGAAAGGGCATCAGACGCTTCTGGAGGCACTTGGTGCGGTAAATTTCGCTGTTGATGGTACCGGTCGTGATGAAAGGTTTACTCAGTTTACCGCCTTGGCATATGGCTTGCCAGAGCAAATACTTTTTGGCGAATTTGTCCACTTTCTTCTTTCTTATGTCTTCCGGAACATCAAATCATGATTTGGCAACGTAGAAGTCCAGCCCCGGTATCTGCTTTGCGTCTGCCTTGATGTAGATTTCGTCATCCATTACCACACACATTGGTTTCGTTAACCACTTTCGATACAGCCTCTTTGCGCGGGATTTGGCTGCCTTGTTTTGTTGATCACGCCGGTTTGGTGCCTTGCGGACCTAGAATACACGAAGCCCAGCTCGTTTCATAGTTTGCTGAACACTTTGCCTTCAGAGCCGCGTCGCGAATCGAAAGGTTCGGCTTACATTTGAAATAATCCAACACCTAACTTCACAGGGTCAGCTGTCTTCGATTTTCTTCCACTTCCAGCCCACCGCTCGGTCGTCTCGGACTCTTAAAACGATTTTACCACCCGAGGCACAGTGGTATGGGTGATTTCCAGTTGTCTTCCGATTCATCTCATGGTCGCAGTCGGATTTTCCATGAAGGCGCGCAAAATTCTCTGGCGATTTTCTTCTTGTTTTGATGACATTGCATATGTAAACAACTCACTCTAAGCTAGTCATACTCAGACTTTCATCAATTTACACACGGATAAAAATGGTGCATTTTTTCAAGTACAGGCCTTATCTAAGTATCTGAAATCCTGAGATCCGACTGTCTGGCAGAAGAGGTTGCTGCCTTTATATCAGAAGCATAGTACCCTCCACTGATATGGTCGGAATTGGCGTCGGCGCATTACGCCAAAACAACCTTCAATTGGCTCACGAAAAAGAAAATAGAGTTCATTGAGAAAGACATCAATCTGCCAAATTGCCCTCATCTTCGGTCCATCGAACGCTATTGGGTGAATGTGAAGAGGGTCTTCAAAAAGACTGGTAAAGGAATTGAGAATACGCATGGTTTCAAAAAAAATTGGGTTAAGGTGTTCTTGATGAGAAGAGTTTGATCGAAAAATCTCAATTTCATGAAAGAAGAAGATTAATTCCATCCGGTCTTCACAATGCTCCAGGTCAATCCCAAAGCATCCATTTTTTTGAATAAAACATCCTTTTTTTATATGAATTAAAAGAATGATATGTGGATAACTAATTTTCGATACAGTCCTTAAAACCAAAAGTGGGTGCTATTTGCTTCAAAGTTGTGCAAATTTTTAGTAACCCATAAATCCGTTTTGAGATTTTTAGAGTTTAGAGTTTACATTTTAGTTAATTTATTGCTAATTTATTGCTACGTCTATAGTTCCATATGCTCGTCTTCTTTCGTTTATAACCTAGTCGTAAATCATTACATATCCTAATTATATATCCATATATATCCAGCCCCCCTTGGATTACCCCGAACCCCCTTTGGGATTCTCCAGTATCCCCCTTGGGATTCTCCAGTATCTCCCTTGGGATCTCCCTTGGTGTTCTCCAGAGTCCTCCTTGGGATTCTCCAGAATCCCCCTTGGAATTCTTCAGGAACCCTCCTTGGTATGCTCCGGAATCCCCCTTGGGATTCTCCATAATCATCCTAGGGATTCTCCGATATCCCCCTTGGGATTCTCCCTAATTCCTCTTCTCCGGAACCCCTTTTGGGATTTTCTGAAATCCCTGTTAGAATTTTCTCCGGAACCCCTTTTGGGATTCTCTGGAATCCCCTTTCAGGATTCTCAGGAATCTATTTTTGGCATTCTCTGGAATCCCCCTTGGGAATCTCCAAAATCTCTCTTTAAATTTTCCAGAATCCCCCTCGAGATTCTTCAGAACCCC
>JASCZW010019337.1:0-13933 GCA_034211315.2 Aedes japonicus
TTTGAAGTTGTGTGAAATTGCTTTCTCGTTCCTGTTTGACAGCCGCCGTCACCTCCGACTAGATGCTCCTTGGACCTTGTTGCCAAAGGTTCTCTTTGTTTGAGCTACATATATTTTGCTGCAGTGTTTACACTTGAGTTACTGCATACCCCTGCTCTGCCTAATGTGTCTACTGAGTCTTTGGTGGAGCCTAACATCGATGCTAATTGGGTTTGTTGCCTGCTAGAAAAAAACTGAGTGTAAGCCGAATTCCTGAGTCGTTGGTTTGGACTCTCCGTGCAATGTCTTTATCCGAAGGGGACGGATACACGTTTTAGGGATTCAGGTGAGTCTGAGAGGGTTGTTAGTGATTTTCTGTGAGAGATGTTTTTCCTTTTGTTGATGATCGCTTGAATTGTCCTCTTTTCGTGCCGGTGAGTCATGGCAGTTTCAGGAAGATATGCTAATTCTTTGGCTTTTCCGTTTTATTGAGAGGAAGGTCAACATCCGGTGGATCATGTGGTGGAAAGTGCAGCCATTTATGCTGCTGAAAAAGATGGTTGCAGTTGTGGGATGACTCTTTGGGTGTTTGATGGGTTTTCTGAAGATTTCGAACTCTAAAGAAGATGGCGACAATATCTCTCTTTACTGAAGGTCGAGGAATGCAAGTTTTCCATCCTTTCTATTTCATGGGTGAATTAAGTCTTTGTGAAGATTTGTTGATTTCTTGAAGAATAAGGAGGATCGTCTTTTTCACTAGCACGAAGATGTCGTCGACGTATCTCCACCAACGAGTTGGGAGTAATTCGAACTGCCAATATTTCGACATTAATCCCTCTGCTTACTTCAGGAATATCGGCACATACCTCCAGAAACGAGCATTAGACTCAGAACATTTCATAGCCATGGAATAAAGTTCCCAATTGCAGGGACTTTTTAAAAGCAGATTCGCGTAGGTCATTCAGGGAAGGAAGCGTAAGGCAGAATCAATAAACTTCTATTGTACAGCTTCAATTCCGTCGGCTACTGTTATATGGTAAGAGTCCCACGACAGATAGACGTTTCAAGATGGAGTCGAACCAATGTAACATGCAGCGATTTAAGCGTATACGGATTACGAAACTCTTTTGTAATTTTGGATACGAAACCTAGTTGACGACACGCTTTCTTGATGATTTTCTCGTGATGTTCCTTGAATGTAAGCTCCCTGTCCAAAATTACTCCGAGATCCCGTATAGAATCCACCCGTGCAAGTGTTTTATCGCCGATAAGCATAGTTGTAAATGAGGAGGTAGTTTTTCTAATTACCGAACACTTCCGGGACACTGAGCGTCATACTATTTGCACGACACCGGAGCACTAAGCCGATCAAGAAGATTTTGCAATTCGATATAGTCCGAAAAAATTTCAACAATCACGTAAATTTTCATAACATTGGCATAAATCTTCTGCAAGGTGCGAGCGACAATCATTGAAGAGAAGCGAGAATACGCAACGGACTCAAGTTAGCTTCGTGGGACGCCAGAGCCATTAGTGAACCAGTCAGAGACAGCAGAGCCAGTTTTCTACCACACAGGTAAGACCTAAGCCATGCAACGAGCTGAGCGGAAACTCCAAGCTTTTCAAGTTTCGCTAGTAGAATCATGCGACTAACTCGATCAAATGCTGTTTTCAAATCGGTGTAAACGGCATCAATGCGCACCCACGTCCAACGTTTTGAATACATAACGATGAAAATTCCACGGGATTAGTTGTTGCGCTTCGATACCGGAAAGAATCCATGCTGCTTCTCGGACTGATGTACTGTTTCAGCACGAGAACACAGGTGAGTAATACAACTATTTCATGTAATTTAGAACACGCGCATAAGGGCGTAATCCTCAGTAGTGCCTTACATTCTTCTTCGCATTTTTTATAGACCGTATATATTAAAGAAGCCTTCCAGAGAGTTGGAAAGATGCATTGCTGCATTGACAAGTTGAAGATGTGCAATAGAGGGGCAATCAGACTCGCAGAGCATTTCTTCAGAACACAGGCAGGAACTCCATCCGGTCCCGGTTGGTACGAAGTTTTCAATTTAGACAGTGCTTGGTCAAACAGTCTGCAGATACAGTGAAGGTATCTGCATTAATGACATCACGCGGTACATACCTCAGCGCATCTAAAGTATTGCAGTCATCTCGCGGGTCTTCGGCCCACCAGCAGTCCAGATCTTAATCCGTTGGATTATTCGATTTGGGCATATGTTGAAGCGAGAGCCTGCAAAACATCACACCCTAGTGTGAAAACCCTGAAGAAAACCATAACACGCAGTCAATGTCGGAGGACTGAGGATGTTATTAATAAAAATGGAGGACACATTGAATAAATATGTTTAAAAGGACTTTATAAAGAAAACTGCACTCGAAAATGTTGATACTATTGCTTGAACTAGTTGAAAATGGGATTTGAAAGAAATAGAACAAATGTTTGCATTATTTTCTGCCGCACCCTGTATATTACTAATGAACTGTTGAGTTCTAAATACCAACTACACTTACATATACGACCCAATTTCGAAAAATTCCGTTTAAAATCGCCTAAATCAAGTGCTGACCATTGAAATATATATTTATCCTAAACGAAGCAATGCTGAGTTAGACACACGTATTCCTCGAAACCAATGTGGCATGATGGATTAGATTGGGAATTAAAATAAATAATACCTTTTCAGACGTTAATCTAACAAACAAAAAGTCTTTTCGACATTATGGTAGCACCTAGGACAGGACCTGTCAGCTCAGAGAGAGATGACCTCTAATAAATTTATAATTGCTATGATACGGGGGTCGCTTAAGTGCTGACAGATATGTTTACACAGTAATCCCATTGAAAATAAAGTAATTAAAAACATTTCTTTTGTCCTTCGGGAAATGAACCTGCATCAAACCAAACGTTAATTGATAAGGTTTCATTGAATTTCATTGATGCTTACACTGCAAATTCTGCTGTGGGGAGAAATCTTGAGCAAGAGAATGTCTTCCTCACGTGCGTTCCCAATGCAGGCCTTCACCCACTTTGAAAATGGAGACCTGGAAGTGACACGACAATTTATCGCTTTGCACTTCATTTCGAACTGATTTAAAATAAACCACTGCAAAAGTGAACTTTTGTTCTAGTTGTCACAAACGAAAAAAGTGAAAAAGCAGTGACTACTAGCAAGCACCGCCAAACCAACAACCAAACTGCCTGCTTGTAACATAACTCGACGGAGGCGGTAGAGGTGATTGTCAAAGCGACCAATAGAAAAAGGTCTTTTTGACAGGTTAATGGTCTTGTTTTTGCACTAACAGCTGGCAGGTCCTGTCCTAGGGTAGCACGGGTGTTACGAAAACATCGTATTTGCGTAGACATGCTGTCTGTTACAAATAAACAACGGAGCGGTTGCTAATCAACATTCGCTCTACATGGAACCGTGGTAGAGTTTTCTCACTTTAGCAGCCTTCTCTATAAGGGGTGTATCGAAAATAAGCTATCCACAAACTTTCTTTCAAATTTATGTTGAAAACCGATATTTTATTCATACAAAAAATTGATCCTTTATTGTACGAGATTAAACTTGAACATAATGAAGACCGGATGAACTTTAAGTTATTCCTTCACGAATTTTCGAACTTTGGATCGAATGCTCTTCATCAAGTTCTGGACAAGTGTTGCATCGCATTTTTTGGACGCCCAAATTTTTTTGAACTCCTGCATGTTCCCAGCCCCCAAATTTTTTTGAACTCCTGCATGTTCCCAGCTGCCTTACCAGTCTTCTTGAAGACCCTCTTCACGATTGCCCAGTAACGTTCGATGAGTCGAAGCTGATTTCTCAACGAAATCTATACCCTTTGCCGCAAGCCAATTGAGAGTGGTTTTGGCATAGTGAGCCGACGCTAAATCCGGCCAAAACAGTGGAGGCGTACTATGCTTCTTATATAAAGGCAACAATCTCTTCTGGAGACACTCAGATCGATAGATTTTCGCATTTATAGTTCCGGTAGTGTAAAAAATGGTTGACTTCAAACCACAGGAACATATTGCTTGCCATACCAGTGCCTTTCGACCGAATTTCTCCACTTGAATCGACCTGTCTGCATCGCTCACATCCTGCCCTACGACGGCAGTAAAGTATTGTGAACCTGGGAGGGTTTTTGAGTCCTCCTTTACATAGGTCTCATCGTCCATCAAAACGCATGCATCCGGACGCTGCAAAAGACGCGAATACAAATTCCGGGCCCTTGTTGCTGCTCGCTTCTTCTGTTCTGCACTTTGTATCGAGATTTTCTGCTTCTTGGACGCTGGATCATTCCGACACTCGTTCTTGCTTTTTTGGCCAAATCACGTATTGACATTGATTTGTTCTTCATGATTAGAGATACCACTTTCTGCTCCAGTTTCGGGTTGGAAGAACCGGGTTTTCTGCCTCTTCCTGGTAGCTCATCCAAAGAATAGTGTTCCCCAAACTTATTAATGATGGTTTTAACACTCCCATGATGAATTCCAAACCGCTTCGCCAATTTTCGCATAGTAATACCCTTCTCACTTAGCCATGTGTCCAGAACCTTAATTTTCACTTCCTCGCGACATTTTGAAAACGCGACATTTTGAAAACGCAGAATTTGAACCGCACAAACATGTAAACAAAAGAAAGCTGACAGTCAAACGCACAGCATGCAGTGTTCAGAGCATAAAAAACCATCACAAATACATGCGTACAACGCAAATGTATGTGGATAGCTTATATTCGATACACTCCTTAAATGTAAACAACAATGGGAACTGACAACGACGGAGTCACGCACAAAGCTGTAACATTTTACTCTGCGGAAGTGTTGGCAGCCTTTGTAAACAAAACGAATATCGTTGCCAAACCGTCGGATTGAATTTCCGCATATCTCTGTACTCTGATGATTATAGACTGTTCCAGAGAGTACAAGCACACTTTCAAAATAACAAAAAAGTCATGTTTTTTTAGTTTTTATAATTTTATTTGGCAAATCATATTTGTATTTGTGTTTTATATGATATTTTACTCTCGTTTAATCAAAATATTTAATCATAGCCAAGACTCCTAATTTTTCTTCGAACATGACCCATTAGCTTCTGCATAGTGGTACTTCCCACAATTTTGGCCAGTCTTTTTTAAATTTTTCGGATGTCGTCCACTGGTTTTATGAATTTCCGAAGCTTTGGTTTGGTTAAAGCCCAAACATTCTCGATTGGCCGTGTATGTATGTAATTGTATGTTTCAGAACGAAACACATTTTGACTTTTGTACCATTCTAAAGTGTCCTTTGCGTGATGACATGACGCCAAATCAGGCCAAAACACTACTTGACCTTCGTGCGGCATGATCATCGGCAATAATCGCTTCTGGAGACATTCCTTAACGTAGTTCTGAGTGTTCATCGTCTCCGTTGTGATTTACGGACTAGATGTTTTACCACACTCGCATATTGCCTGCCAAACCATAAATTTTTTAACGAATTTTTCGGTATAAATTGCCTTCTCCGTTTCGGGGATGTCTTTGCGTTTTGTAATCTAGTTTCACATACGTTTCATCGTCCAATATTATACACCCAGAATTTCTACACAATAACGAAACGTGGTTTCACGGACGCGGCCTGTTTTGGGTTCCTTTGGGTTTTTTCTGCCTCCGGTATGCTTTTAGCCCGAGTCTTTCTTTGAAACGCATGACATTACTCGACGAGGTCCCTAGTTTTTTCACAACATCCCGAACGGAAGTCGCTGGTTTTCGCTTGTAGGCATCCCTGATCTTTTTATCGATATCCGGACTAACAGGACTGGATTTCCGACCACTCTTCGGCGCATCTTCAAACGTACACTGTTCTCTATATTTTCGAATCGCATATCGTACCGCTCCGACGCTTACACCCTCTTTCTTGGCCAATTTTCTCAAGGAGAGTCCGCTCACAGTGCACCATTTGTGTACGATACTTATTCGTTGTTTCGAAGTAAGATAATTGTGGTCGAAGTTTGATACTATGTCATTCAGAAATGTGCAAACAAAACGACGCAGCCAAAACATGTTGAAATATTTCTTTATATTCAAAGTGACCGTTAAAATAAGGTGTGCTTATACTTTCTGGAACAGTCGTTACTACACCTACACGCAAAAAAAAACGCAGTAGAAACTACCATTCCGAGGGTTAAATTAAGCGCAATCACCAACAATTTTCAGCTGACTATAAATGCGTTTGATTTTACCATGCCTGCAATTAGATCAACCATGGTGCGGTTGATATCAATTTGAGGTCTGTCAAATATACCACAAACGTTGACGGTTTTACCATAAACGTAGTAAATTTGACTGAAATTTCATGGTAGTTTTAAAGAAAGGCGTAGTCGGGTAAAATGGTAGTTTCTAGTACAAGATTTTTTCCCGTGTACTCATATATGAGTGGCTCCACTATTGGCGATAATGCGTCAAGAACCACTCAAAATTGAGTAAAATTTTGTGGTCGTGTGGCTCTAATGAACTCATTCTCTGGTTTTTCCTATTCTAGCGTTGAGTTGAATCACCATATCGGTCAAACCATCGCGCTTCACGGTAGTAATCAAAAACCCATTAGTGGGTAAAATTCCACCCAATTTTGCAAACCGGTATGCTGCTCTCAAAAAAATGGGTAAATAAAAAACAAGAAAATTGGTAAAATATTACTCATTTGAATAATTTGTTATTGAAAAATATATGGGTATTTTTGCCCATAAATGGGCATTAACAATATTTCAACTTTACTTTTGTTTGCTCCTGCCATCCATCATCCATCTTACTTCTCGCCATTTAGGACTTCGGAATTGGATTTCGGTAAGTTCCTGTCGGAAATGTTAGTAGGTATTGGCTAACTATTTTATATTTGCAGGATGATACAACATATCAAAATTCTTTGCTCTAAATTTGCAGCAGAAAGTGGAGCCTCCCCTAATTATAAGAAATATAAGTCGAGTTATTAGTACGAGACACTGAAGAAGTCTGCACATTGTAGACGAAATACGCGTATCTGTCGAAGATAAGCAAAGGTAGTTGGAATTAAATGGAGATTACTAATTTTTCTTCTAATTTATAGTTAATAAATATAAGCTCTACTCAGGGTGCAAAACCGGTTTGTGGCAACATGTTTGTGGTAGAAAACAGCAACAAGAATGTTGCCACAAACCGAATAGGGTATTATTGGGGTATGTGGATTATAACATGGTTCAATAACAAATATAATAATATACCGGCGTTAAATTTATTTTTTAATTTTGACAAGCGAATCAAAAAAACAATTTCAAAATATTATGAAAATTAATGATTGCAAGACAACACCACCCTATTTCACCATGAAACACGCTACAAAAAAAAAACAGACTACCTAAACCAACGAACCAACCATTGATTTCTAGCATACAAAAATTGACATACATGTCATAATGGGAGCCCCTGTAACCTAGGGGTGAGACAGCTCTACTCTGAGTTGCTTTAATGCTCTGAGTAACTCGCGAATAGCTTAAAATAGAATCAATAGCTTAAAATAGTATCAATCTTCATCGGTTTTTATCGGCCAGGGTTTCAAAAAGTTTGACTTCCAACTAGACTTCCAATTTGTTTGAAAACATTGCGGACAATTCTGCTAATGGCATAAGAACATGGCACAACGATGAGCCCCACTAAAGTGTAATGATGAGGCATGATAGCGATATGTATAGATTCATAATTTGCTAAACATCGATTCTAAGAAGCTCGCAGCTTCGGTTTGAGTGCAGCGGGCTGAGCTCGTTTGTCTCTTTTCCACCAGTACATAGTCCGGCCGTCTGGTGGAATGATGCTGCATAAATTGAGAAAATTAAAATCATTGAAAATTGCTAGTTTCCAATTGTGCACACTTGAGAGCTAATGTACTACACGCTCATCTGGATTTACCCAAAATTAAGTAACTATTACCCATTTTCATAAAACACGCTGAAACTTCAAACCATGGGTAAGGCGATTTATGAAGTGATTAGTCCTTTAGAATTCAGGTAATCTTTTGCAATATGTTTAAAAGAGAAGCCGGACATGGGAAAGGCGTTTATTAATTGATTTTTTTTTCAAAAAGGGTACATCGATTTACTATTTGTCGCAAAGGCAATGGAATGCATCTTGACCATTTCGGGTTTAGTCACGCCGATGATGGCAAATTGAATCAGAATATTATATGGATTCCTTTTGACCTCTGTGTTCCGGAGCTTCCAGAATCTCAACTTGTTTGTGAGTACATCCATTAGGTGAGTGCCTGGATGAAAATTTTGACATTGTTAGGGTGTTCGATCAGCAATAGCTAGCGAACCGCATCCAGCAGAACCTGTTCGAGTGGACCGGAGCCAAAGAATTCTTGGAATGATTGAACGATATGCATCAGCACCGGGTTTTTAACACCTTGATGAGTGTTGCCAAGGATCAACTGCTGGAGGAGAGCTACTCTTCGTTCATCTCGCTCGTGGGTGCCGTGCAGGGATTGAGCTCCTATCTGGCGAACTCTCTCGCAGTATGTATATATGAATGTATGTATGTATGTGTGTATGTATAAAGAATTTTTAATTAAATGAGAGAATGAACATTATGGATTTCCCTTTTTTAATAGAATATAAAAGAAAACGCACATCCATAGCAGCCAACGATATCTTTTTTATTTTAATATTTTACCCAATTTCCATAGAAATCACATTTTATGATAATGAGTTAAACTAACCCAAAAGGGTTTACCCAATTTTGGGTTTTGAGTAGTTAATTTTTTTTTTATTTTGGGTTAACTTTACTCAATTTTGGGTAAATTCGAATGAGCGTGTAGCGTCAGTTGGTTTGACAGCTGCTGTGCCAAAACAGAGAGCAAAAAAATGACAATGCTCGCTTGCTGAGCAACGGGAGTTACTAGAGGTACCTCAAAAGCAGCTCTGAAATCACTCGCGATGAGGAGCTGTATTGCCCCTTGCCTGTAACGGAAAATTAAGTGCTGTCACTTTGTAAAACTGTATGTCGGTTTGTAAAAATAAAAATGATTAGATTTTTCTTGTTTAAAAATCGAGAAAAAATAGTTGAGATTCATAAAAAATATTTTTGTGTTAGGAAGAACGCCCATCATCGATACAGTTGGAAAAAACATGTTTTTTTTTTTCAATTTAAACCCCCTATTACACACTGCAAAGAAGAGACTAAGCATCACCAAAACCATAATAATAATAATTTTTAATAAGCATAAATTTTATAAAACTATTTTTCTTATACGGTAGAAATCCCATTAATGGGTAAAATTTTACCCATTATCTAGTACATCGCACAAATGTCAGAAAGGGGGTATTTTTTTACTCATTTTCCAAAAAAATATCATTTTCAAAGATGGGTAAAAAATACCCATTGTTTGACGTTTATGCCATATACTCATAAATGGGTAAGTCGAGTTTACCCATTTAATGGGTTGACTCCCTTATTAGGGAAACGGGTGAAATTTTACCCATTAATGGTTTTCTGATTCTAACCGTGTTCATCTCGTGCTGTCATGCTGGCAGGGATGCCAATGTTCCAGTTTAAACAGGATTCTTCCAGTTTTTTTACGGGATCCAGTCAAACAGTTAAAACTTCAAATCATCCAGTTTTTCTAGCTTTTGTCCAGTTTTTTCCAGTTTTTTTTTTTTCATACAACCCTGAGATTCCTGAGAATTCCGGAAACTTAGAAATATCGACTTTGATTATATGAAGCTTGAAAATGATGCCACACTGCTTTGTGGAAGAGGTTTGAACATTGAAAAGATTTGATAATTCATTTGTATTTCTGAATCTACGAAATTTGATACCAAAATTATTAATTCTTTCTAGTTCATCTGCGATGGTGGAAAGAGTTTCTTTCGTTTACAAAAACTAAAGTTCGAATCAGATTGAGTAAAAACACGATCAAGGAAATTTTGGCATCCAACAATTTTGTAACTTTTAATCAAGAGAAAGCAGGAAAAGTTTAAATAAATCAATGAATATTTGTTATTGTCGTATGGGTTCAGTTATATCTGTTAAATATCAATATTGTCCAGATGAACAAATGAATATGTACTGTTTCTAATATTAAGTTTTAGTATTGGTTTTAGTTTTACTTGCTAACACATATATGATAAATTATGACCTTTAAATAACACTAAGAATTCTTTAAACAGTTTTTAAAATATGTTGGAAACAAATTACTTAAAATATTATCATTATTTCAGCTTGGAAAATCTTGCGTCATTCCACCTGGCTACCAATTATTTTCAGTCACAAAAATGGCAATTGGTTGAAAGGGGTTCATGTTTAATACTACACCAGATTCAGCGAATGCAACGTCACATAGGTCAAGCATTTACAAAATTAAATGTCCTTCTTGGTTCCTCGCATAGTTAAAAACCATTCATGGACAATTTCCCATATCATTGGTAACTATTTCCTATATTGTTGTGACAATAACTCTTATAGTTGATAACTATAAGTTAAACCTATGCTATACAGTTTTAACCATATGTCAGTATGTCAGATGGTAAAAGACCAAATAACAATATGATAAAGGGCCGGTTACATTCGCTTTATTTTCGTTCTTTTTTATGTCAAAATGTTGGTATATAATCCTGAACTTAAGGAATTTTACCATGACATCATGGCACATAGTAATCATATGTGATAGTGTAAAGAATTTTTTGTTAGAACCACTGCAGAGCAATTTCATATATTGTAATAATATATCTTACATACAACATATAGATTATAACATGCGGCAAATGGTTTTTCATTATGCAGTCTTCTGGGTTTGTTCAGGATCCAGTTTTTTTTTCAGTTTTTTTGTTTGAATTCTTCCAGTTTATTTAAAAAAAATATTGGCAACGCTGCATGCTAGTATGAAAATGAACAGTGTGAGTGATGTCTATCGAGAACAAGTATTGAGTGCTAAAGGGTGTATTCGATAAAAATGGCACACACATATATACTCATCAAAATTTAACTGATTATCGGATTTTTTTGAAATTTTCAGGGAATGAAGAACAACTAATGAGTTATGATTTACAACATTTGTTTTATTCAATTTCATCTCCCATCCCGAATGCCCGCCCCTTCCTTTTCAATCCACCCATCAAATTTCGTACAACCGATTTTCCCAGTGTTTTTGTTGTTTCTACCCAAATTTTCTTCAATTCTAGCTCTGTTTTTATAGTTTTGGGATGTTTGCGAAGTTCCGTTTTCATAATTGCCCAGAATTTTTCAATTGGACGAAGTTCCGGTGAATTTGGTGGGTTCATATCCTTTGGCACAAAATTGACTCCGTTGGCTCGGTACCACTCCAATACGTTTCGAGCGTAGTGGCAGGATGCTAGATCAGGCCAAAACAGAGTTGATCCTTTGTGCTTCTTTATGAATGGCAAGAGACGCTTCTTAAGGCACTCTTCCGTGTAAATCGCACCGTTTATTGTTCCGGAAGTGATGAAGGGAGCACTTATTTCACCACATCCGCCAATCGCCTGCCAGATTAGAAACTTCTTTGCAAATTTCGATAGTTTCTTCTTTCGAACATCCTCCGGAACATCGAACTTCGACTTAGCAACGAAATATTCTTGCCCAGGAAGTTGACGGAAGTCGGCCTTGACGTATGTTTTCGTCATCCATCACGATGCAACCGGATTTGGTGAGCAGCTTCGTGTAAAGTTTCCGGGCGCGGGTTTTCGCAGTGATGTTTTGTTTTTCATTCCGGTTTGGGGCTTTTTGCACTTTGTAAACATGTAACCCAGCACGCTTCATGGTTTTCTGCACAAAACCGACTGACACCTTAGACTTTTTAGCGACATCTCGAATTGACATGTTTGGACGGTTCTTGAATTGTTGTACGACTTTCCTGGCCATTTTACTGTCCATTGGACCACTTTTACGACCACTCCCTTCCTTCCGTTGGACACTCAGACGCTCCTTGAAGATTCTTATTACACGAGACACAGTTGTATTTGCAATTCCAAGCCTTTTAGCAATCCACCGGTGGGACGCCCCTGATTTTGATTGTGAGTGCACAAAATTTTCTCACGGACAATTTCTTGTTTCCGACGACATGACTGGATCTACTGAATGTATAACTATGAAACTTGGCAGATGTAAATAATACACTATGGATAAGATCTACTCATATTTCTAGGTTTTTTACTCATACGATTCAAAAGTTACAGAACATTTTCTGTGTGCCATTTTTATCGAATACACCCTTTAATTGATGTGAATACATGCAACACTGCGCCGAATGTGAGCTTAATAAAAATACATTCAATAATTTACGCATCGGTTGAAAAATAAACTCACGAACAGCGAGTTTGGCAGAGTTTAACATTCAACATTCAAGTTGTTTAAATTCACGGGCTGTCCTAAAGGTTCCTCTCGATGGCCCCCTGCCGGATGTTTACCGGAAATAATAGTCCCCATCTCATTGTCAATACTCCAGAATATGACAGCTTTCCACGCGAAGCAACTTCATACTTTTTCGCCTCTGTCAAGCAACAACGTTTTATTTTCAATTACGTTCGCCATCTAATATTCATAGCGGAATTTTGACGATTTGGCGACCGACCAGGACGAGAATGGCGACAACCGCCCCCCTCCTGCAAGTAATACTCTCCGGATGACACCACCGGCGATGTTAGTCGCCTATCTAGCAGGCGTGTACAAGCCCCATCATAAAAATAGGAAAAGCAAAAATTTTGAAATTCTCATTTCCGGCTCGAATTGCACTCAGATGGATTTTCTCTTTCTCGTTTTTTTTCTCATCTCCTAAACAAAATCCGCGATTTCCTGCGTTGTCCCGTTGTCGTTTCGCGGAATGGAAATAGACTGATATTTTCCTCCTCCTCCTCTGCCTGCTGCCAAGCCGAGCTCCGATTTAATTCGACCTGCATAGCAAATCGCGCGCACCCTTTCGTCTGAAGATTATTCCGGATGATAAATGGCTTTTGTGCCCCAGCGAAAGCTCTCGGAAACAAAACAAAGCAGCGAAGCGGGAGTCAAAAAAGAAAATCTGATAGGATCAGGCTGATTGTTGGTGGTTTTTTTCTCTCTTTGAATTCCACCCGCGTGCCAAGCGTGGCGAGATTATATGGTAACAATGTGTACTTTTCTGCAGCAGGGCTGTAAAAACACAAATCGTTGTTGTCGGAGAGAGAGTGCGAAATCGAGTGATCCTTGACTGGCCCGTTTAGCAGGACTATTGACACATCCCAGTGCCACAGAAGCACTAGCTAGCTAGGGGCCTCGAGATACATAATGGATGAAGATTTCGCCCGGCCTACTACTGATGGAATGCTACAGCGTTCGGATCGAGGGGGAAAGCAATTTTAAAATTTGATGATTTCAAAAGATTTGATTTGGCTCAATAATCGTAAACATCGGAATCGGATTCTTTCTGCTCGGTGCCGTTTTGATTTCCCGATAACATGTGTTGTTTTCGATTGCGTTTGGATTCGGCGTGACGACGGCGGCGGCGACGTCGGTGGTGGGGAAGTTTGTACGATTGTGGAATACATATTTGTCGATTTGTGGTGTGACTTTTTTCGCCTGTCGGAGCTTAGAAGGGAAGATTCCTGGTGTCGGAGTACGTTGGACGGGGAATGACCGCGGGTAAAACGACAGCACGGGGCGAACCAGTGGTGCAAATCAGGCACTATAAAGATTCGTTCCCTCGGGAACGTGTTGAAAATTCCACGTTCTTCAAATTTATTTCATTTTGATTGAGTGTAAAATTGGGTAAAATGATTTATGGGAAAAATCAGAATTGGTTGACTTTTGCATGATTGGTATTTCAGTATTCTTTTAATATTATGTTAAGGGTGGGATGATCGGATACTGCTGGCATCCCTGTTTCTTCTGTCATGACTTGAAAAATGTCATGTAAATTTGGTGCCCTGA
>JASCZW010019338.1:0-13931 GCA_034211315.2 Aedes japonicus
TGCAGTTGCCAACTGTCAAGCAACTACGCTCGAGAGTTTGTTTGTACTGCCAGCTCCTACATGAAGCAAAGACGTTGGCGTGACCGCCGAATATCGCCGATCCCGACAACTTCCTCCCCCTTCTGGAAAAAGGGGGTGATGGATTAATAGTAGAGAGTATGAAATCTTATATAAATGTGTGTATATCACACTGATAGTTTTATTCGGGCATTGTTTTTTTTTCTCATTTTAAACAATATCCACAACTACTAACTTCCGAAAAAGCTTACGGGAAAAATCGGTAACATATCCCAAGTAACAATTTTATTCCAGCTGTATAGCACTCCTCCTGGCTTTGTTGATAAAATTACATTCAAAACTGTTCCACCAACACCTCCTCTATGCATCTTTAAAGCTGAAATGTATACAAAGTGGCCCACTCTATAGACGGTTGTAAATACAAATTAATAAAACCTTTACAAGACCATACAGATTGTGAAAATGTTCTGATAAAAGATGTTATCACCACTTGAGAACCTTCAAAAAACCTATTGGCTGCTATCAAAACCAGCATAGGGCCAAACGGTTGGATTTTGTTATTCTCCTCTGTTCGATTCTCTGCTCTTCTGATTAATGTAAAAGTAAATAATATCTAAGAAAAAAGTTCTAGAGTTGCGGGAAATTTAGTTTGATAACAAAATATCTAAAAACAAATAGAGTTTTTTTAATAGTGTTTCATGCTCCAAATCATATGCGCATTTAATTTTATGGAAAATATTGGCACGATAAGAGCCGAAAATAAATGCGCCTCGGAGATTATGCAAGTTTACATCAACAAAAACAAAATATTAAAACAAATATATTCGATAAATTAACCATAAATTTCCTGAAAATTTATGAAATTCAATATGGTTTTCTCAAAGAATGCCGAAATTGGTCTCTGATCTGCAGTTCATTTGCATAATAATTCAAATTTGGTGTATATATTTTTCCACCTTTTAATTATTTATACAGGTTGTACATCCTTTTGAACCCTTTAATTATTTCATATATTTCAATACGGCGATTGGAAAAAATCACAGTTTTACCAAAAAGCCAACTTATCTTTGCAATGACTACTGTAAAACTATTTGGTCATTTGGTGACTTTCTTCAATGCCAATTTGCCGTTTAATACTGGACATAAAATGGTTTTAAAACGTTTTTTCGACTGACCATAATAAGATAATATGAATGAGTCCTAAAACTGTATTTCAAAACAGCATTTTACGAGTTCATAAGTTCAAAATAAAACCTTTGATAGGAGTAAAAAGAACATTAGAAGACAAAGTTGTAATATCATTCTAAAGAAGCTGTGTAGGTTCTCATAAACCTAACTAAAATTTGAAACCTATTGGCACCTTTTTCTGCCATAATAAAACAAAATTGATTTCTAGTTGCTTTCATAAAACTTCAATAAAACTTAATAAAGCTGGCTGATTTTGGCAATGTTACTTGGGATATCCACACAAAAAAAAAGGAAAACTGTACTTTATTTCACACAAAGCAGAAACTGGCAAGAACTATAGCTAAAAAAAGGCCGGCATTTGCCTTAAAGGGTGTCCACGATGAAATTGCCACACACAAAATTGATTCGCAAAATTCGAGTTTTCATCCGATTGCCATCAAATTTTCAGGGATTGAGAAATAACTATTAAACTTCATTTTACTATTTTACTCGTATTTTATTTACAGTCCATACGCAAATGCCCGCATATTGGCCTTAACCCCAGCCATAAGATTCTGCACAACCTGTGAATCAACCGTTTTTTGCATGTAAACCCATACTTTCTTCAGTTCCTCGACTGTCTTCACTACCTTATGTCGTTTAAAAAGGTGCTGCTTCATAATCGCCCAGTACTTCTCGATGGGGCGGAGCTCCGGAGTGTTGGGAGGGTTGAACATTTTCGGCACGCAATTGACCTTATTGTCCGCATACCACTTCAGCACGTCCATGGAGTAGTGGCATGAGCCCAAATCCGGCCAGAAGAGTATTGGGACGTTGTGGGCCTTCAGGAGAGGAAGCAGCCGCTTCTGGAGGCACTCTTTTATGTACACATGTCCGTTCATCGTGTCCTGGGTCATGAAAGGTGCACTCCGCTTCCCGCACGTGCAGATGGCTTGCCAAACCAGGAATTTCTTCGCAAATTTGGACATCTTCTGAGTGCGGACATGCTCCGAAACGCTGAACTTATCCTTGGTCGTGAAAAACAGGTTGCCGGGGATCTGTTTGAAGTCGGCCTTCACATATGTTTCGTCGTCCATGATGCAGCATTCAACTTTCGTCAGCATGTTGAGGTACAACTTCCTGGCACGGGTTTTGGCGGACTTGTTCTGCTTCTCGTCGCGATTAGGGGCCTTTTGTACCTTGAACGTTCGAACCCAGCCTTAGTTTTGGCCTTCTGGACAAAACTTCGGCTTAGGTGCAGCTTCTTAGCCACATCCCGAACGGAGGCGTTCGGATTTCGGTTGAAGGCCCCAACTACGCGGTTGTGATTTTTGGTGTTGAACGGAATACTTTTTCCTTCACTTCTGGGCTTCCGATCGGTGGTCAACCGTTCCTCGAACCGCTTAATCACTCGCGACACTGTGGAATTCTCGATTCCCAACGTTTTAGCGATGGAACGATGCGAGAGATCCTTGTTCTCGTGATGAATGCGCAAGATTTTATCACGCACGAGCTGTTCTTTCGACTCCATTTCCGCGAGTTTTGATCACAGGACTTTAAAACTTGCAGGATGTAAATAATGCACTATGAACTAAATCCACCCAAATTTTCATTAAATTCTACCCAACGGTTAAAAAGTTAGAGCAATTTCATAGTGTGGCAATTTCATCGTGGACACCCTTTAGAAGGAAGGTTTCTTCGACAAAATTGTTTATTAGACCATGCTAAGAAATGTTGCCGAAGACGTCAAAGAGATATCTTACACAGAAAAAAATATTGGCCAACTTTAAAAAAAAACAGCAAAAAGTCTGCTGATCACACGGTTGAAAAAATTTAATCAAGTTGAAAGAAATAAACCTAAATATATTAAAATTATATTTTACAAAAAGCCCTGCAGTTCCCTGTTTAACAACATGTTTTCAAACATCCAACCACGTTTACACTATGTAAGCTCTCCCTAAAATTTGGCTGCTACTTTTTGCTATATTTTGAGTAATTGTTATTTGAAATCTGCTCCATTTTACAACATTATTGTAAATATATTTGTATTCATGTATGATATATCGCAAAATATATCTGAAGTGTGTAATAACAAAGGTATATTTTTTCTTGGAATATCAAGCTAATGAAAATCATGCCGAGTACAAAGTTGATTAGTAATCAATGCATTTAATAATTCAACCAAAAATCAATATACTACTTTTAAAAATGGGAAAAGCTTATGTGTTATCCTAATCCTAGTCTAAAACATCTTCACCCACACAGATAAAAAGAAACATAGAATTTTCTGCGTTATCTTATGCACATAAAGGGAATGCTATATTTGGCAGAAAATAATGGAATACTTCGTGTAAAGTTAAGCCAGCATCTGAATCTAGTCTGTTGCATGGAAGATTGCAAACGATGTTGTATGGCGCATGAAAGATTGCAAACAATTTCATTGTTTACGCCTCCTTTGGCTTGGAAATAAATGAGGGGAAGTTTTACGCGCCTATTAAAATTCATGTTTTTTATTCTGTGCAGCAAACTCAGAATCGTATATGAGTACAAAAAAAAAGGTGATATACGTACAGTCTACTTATAGATATTGCATATAGCCTCCATTTTGTTTCTTTTTCGTTCGTGATATGTTTTTTTTTATAAAGTTTGATTTCAAACTAAGAACTTTCGAAACTAAAAAGCTATCTCTTGTAAATTAAATATGCCATTTGAGCAGCTAAGCCAACAAACATCGATGCTGAATAACAGTTTATTCAAACAAATTGGGAGAAGTTGTTCAGCTTTTACTTCTAGAAAGCTGAATAACTTCTCCAAATTTGTTTGAACAAGTGACTATTCGACATTGATGTTTGTTGGGAAGTTTTTAAGCTTAGCAGTTTAAGGGCTGAACAAGGGTAAATGGAGCTCATGTTGCTTGAATTAAAGCTGAATGGAAATCAATGAGAATTTTAATACGAGACATTTTCTGTTCTCCATAGCCTATTGTTTGTCATATGTAATCCTTCGCTATTGTGATCAAATGAAACGAAAACTTCTGTTAGAATTTATACGACAATTTATAGAAAGTCTAGTACAAGTGTGGAACTTCGCTGTGCATGATTATTCGACCTTATTTATGCACCTAACCAAGCTTTATGAAGATTTTAAAGCCACCTTTAAATCCAAATCGTAGTCTAGAAATTGAGAATCGGAAATTGTACCAAAATTATGACCTGGATGTATTCGCACAATCCTGCGTTTTTTTCCCATTTTTCCCACGACCCCAAAACATTTGTTTTCAAGTCCACCATAGGGCCTTCTCGTTGGTTGATATTGAACCACGTGAGCATAATAATATGTCAAGAAAAAGAACGTTCCGCCAACTTCAACAAAGAACAAACTTAGGCTAACAATGCCCCCCCTGGCTACCAATCCAACGCTCATCGTTCCTTAACCCCGTGTTCCATTTCTTCCAGATTCCCACCGCTGCAGTTTTCCACCGATAATATGAAACAAGTGTGCTCATAAATTTGCATACAATGGGTTAATTTTCCCAAGTCCTCCACCGAAACCTCGAAGGAATGTGCCCTTTCTGAATGCATTTTGACAGCCCATAAATTCGGCTGGCAAAGAAAACAGCACGATTCTTCGAACCCGATAATCATTCAATCTAACCGCGCCGTCACAAGTCCCGGAAATTGCACATATTCCCACTTTCGACGGAGAAAGCGTTTATTAGAACGACTACAAACTGGAGAAACTGTGTCCGAAGAAAGCACCGAAAGCATTCAAATGGGTCGCGTGCGTCCTAAATCAAAAGTGGCTTCCACTCCTTGCCATTCCGCTTCTCTTTGCCTCCACTGCGGCAATCATTTTCGAGTTGGATCCAGATTCCCCGATAATGTTGCCAAGATGCTTTTATAGTGCCCTTATAATTTTAATTTGTTCGCTACCTCCAATAAATCATGTGATTTTTTTTCCATTTCTTGACTGGTCATGTTTCTTCAGTCGTTTATGCGCTGACAAGTGCTGTAATTGAGAGCCACTCTTGCGACTCGTGTTTTTGTTTATTCGATAGAATTTTAGCGAAAAAAATAAACAGTTAATTTTATTAATCTTCTTTGTTTTCTTCCATTTGCAGGTATGATTGGACTTTCCCATCCTAATTCCCAGTAAGTAAGCAGTGAATATGCAAAATATTAAAACCAAGGCTCGCCCTAATTAGGCTGAGCCAGAAATGCAAATCATGTACCAGCACGAAGGCCGGTTTCCCCAAAAATAGAACTCTTTTATCCGAGCCAAACAATTTTAGAGCACAGTAAATCGTCACTTTCAGTTCAGTCTATCGGACATCGGATAGCGGATAATGGAGAAGTCAAAATACATTAGCAGAACAAAGTTAGTAGAGCAGTGGTGTTTTATGCCCTGTCCGGGCACTTTGAATGGCAATAAACAATCAGTTGGGTAAATCGGAGGTGAAACGATAAAACTGAACGACCCGTTCTTAGACTCTTATCTTACTGGGGAAACTTAACCTTGGTTAATCTTGGTGTAATTTGGCGAGGTATGGAAAATTATTCAAACATTTCTGACACATTAAACTAATCAAGTTTGTATGATAATATTTAGACTCAAATTCAATAACATAAGATCATATCAATTTGTATAGAGCGAAGCATCTGTACCTTCATTTGTGATAGAAGTAATTTAGGCGATTAAGTGTCTTTAAATTCTTTGAATTTGTCTTAGGAAGTGGCACGTATCACTCATCCGCCGTACCGATGAACCCTTTCTTTGAATATTCTGCTGCTCCGCCTATCAATCACCTCTCTTTTATCTGTCACGATGCATTCATCCATATCCCAGCGAATTTCTGTTCGCGAAACGAAGCCTTTGCGGGATCCGTTGAGTTTCTTGTATAATTTTCGGGTTTCTTGAGAACGATGCAGCTGCTCAATTTGTCCACACTCTTCTCTTTCTTCAATGTTGCATACACGGCCAGTCATTCTAACTCAGTTTTGAGAAGTTTTTGACTCACTTTCGTCATTATTGGAACTACTATAATTTGAGTAAATGTAACTGGTATTAACAAGTCGACAAATCAAAGAAATCGACTTAAATCAGATGGATGTTTTTAATTTGTCGACTTGTCAATCCCAGTTACTTTTACTCAAATTTGAGTGACTCCACCTTTGACGAAAGTGAGTCCAAACCAACTCAAAACTGAGTTAAAATGGCTGGCCGTGTAGTTAATGTCCGTCGTGAATAATCCTGTTGCAACTCAGGAAGCAGAGCTACTTGCAGTTTCATGTATCGAGTTTCCCAAGTGTACTCCTTTTTGGGTCTTGTCGGTTGTTCCAGTTCATTTTTACTTCTGTATTTTTTGAAACTTGTGAAAGATGGACTGTTTTTTAGGTCACCCTATTTGAAGAAGAAGAGAAGTTCTAGCATGGTCAAATGAAGAGCTACATAAGTATGATGTTCACAGCAAAGTTGCTTGAAATAATACTCCCTGCTTTCCTACCATCCTCCTATTTTACTTTCTAGAAAAGACAGCACGAAGGTCGCCCTAGCGGTGAAATTTTATACTACAGATCAGTCTTTAAAAGACGAGAAGAAAGATCAGTAATTTCTATTAAATTCCATCTACCTTTATTGCTTATCTTGACAGATACGCGTATTTCGTCTACAATGTGCAGACTTCTTCAGTGTCGTGTACTAATACCCGACTGTGATGATGGAATAATCTGAAAAACGATTTTATTAGGATTCTATTGTTGTATGTGATGCCGTGGTGGGCCCGTAAGCAGAGAAACTTACGCGAAACCCGCGAAAATAAGGAAGAGAATGTACACTCAGTAGCAAAAAAAAAGCCGAGCAAAATTTTGCTTCCAAAAAGCGCCATGTTCAAGTTACTGTAACTTTGTCAATAATTAATATTTTTTGCTGAAACTTTCACAACACTATGAACAATGTATAGACCCTATGTGGTCAAAATTTTATGTTGATCAAGTTTATAAATTTTAAGTTTTCATAACATATGTGAAAAAAGTCATTTTTGGACATAGCAATTTCAAAAATCCGTATTTCTGTGAAAAATCTAGAAAACATATTTTAAATTTCTCAATAGCTAAAATATACATAGAAAATAATGTGGACGAAATTTGAATTGTTTCCATCAAGTGATTTGGACTACAGCTGGCGTCAAAGTTGAGGCACCAACATGAGTATTTTCTCTTTTTCACCCGATATTGACCGTGCTGAAATATCGGTGCAAAAAAAAAGCCGAGGTGAATTCTTCTTATTAATATACATGCTTTGTTACGCCTGAAATATCCCAAATAACTAGTGTAGCCCACGAAGAACTTTGAAAATATGGCATTCAGTATAAATTGGTTTGTGAAAACTAAGTATACAGAGCTATACAGTATTATTATTAAAATTCACCTCGGCTTTTTTTTTGCACCGATATTTCAGCAAGGTCAGCATCGGGTGAAAAAGGGAAATGCTCATGTTGGTACGTCAACTTTGACGCCAGCTGTAGTCCAAACCACTTGATGGAAACAATTAAAATTTTGTCCACATTATTTTCTGTATTTTTTTAAGCTATGGAGAAATTTTTAATATGCTACCTAAATTTTTCACAGAAATACGGATATTTGAAATTGCTATGTCCAAAAATGACTTTTTTCACATATTTTATGATAACTCCAAATTCATAAATTTTACCAACATGAAATTTTGGTCACATAAGGTCTATACATTGGTTATAATGTTGTGAAATTTTCAACTAAAAATATTATTAATTGACAAAGTTACAGGAGGTTGAACATGCAGTTTTTTGGAAGCAAAATTTTGCTCGGCTTTTTTTTTGCTACCGAGTGTACTTCCAAAATCATGTTCACACTCACAGCACCAGAATCGAGCCCTCGATTGACAGAGTAAACCCAATAGATGGGGTCGAAGAAACCGCCTTCGTTCCGTGAAGTGTTGCAAAGAAAGCCACCCTGTTCACATTCAGTCTACTCCAGAATCTCCGGGGGGTATTGCTCACTTCTTTTTCTTCTTTTTTCTTAGCGTTTCAAGCTTATTGCTTTCGCAATTAGCGTAATTCTTGCTCTCAACTTAATGTTCTAAATGCACTTACACAGTTATTAATTAAGAGCTTTCGATGCCAGGTACCATTTTTGCATAAGTGTGATTATGTGGCAAGTACAATCATACCCTATGCCCAGGGAGCCAAGAAATTTTCCCTAACGAAAAATTCCTAGACCAGACCGGGAATCGAACGTAGCCACCTCCAGCATGGTGTTGCTTTGAAGCCGCGCCTTCGCCGACTGAGCTAAGTGAGGACCTATGTGCTACATCTGGGAATATCAGGATAATGACCCACAATCGCGTCTTTAAGTGATCACTACAAGCTGTTCATTTGATTTAGGCACTTGTGAACTTTGATGTGGTAACCTGTTCACGCATGAAATCTGCCTCGACTATGTCAGCAAAACGCACTCATACCCTATTCTGAACTGAAAGGCAGGGAAACTTTCCAATCGAAAATGTGATGACCCTGAAATCAGTTTTTAATTTTAAATCACCTGGTGAAGCTGAACAGCTTGAAACTCAGAAGTTATGAAGAGTTCTGACGGAGAATATGTAAAATGAGTCATGTTTTTGGTTGAAATTTTCTTTTCTATGAGTCATACCCAAATACTTTTTATTTTTGAATTTTTGTGACATCTGATCTGAAAGCAGCTTGTACAAAACAATCGTAACAAGAAAGCTACAATTTAAAAACTGTTTTTTAGGGGCACCCTAAATCAGAAATATAACGCTTGGTGATATGAAACGCTAGATAAATAGCGTCTTCAGGAAATTTATGTTTTAAATTTATATTCTACAAACTAGTCTCTTGATTCCACTGATCTATCTTGCTGCCTTAAAAACTTAGCATCTGCATCGCTTGACGGTTTGAACTTCAAAGATACCATCTGAAGACAACCAACTTTCCTATGGTCAACTTTTTAGAGAACACCGTAATGGCAAAATATGGCCTATTTGGCTACACTCTCGCTTTATCAATGACAGGTCATGAGTTCGATTCCCAGCCCTCTCCCCATTAACAACTTTTCGTCAGCAGCATGGAGACATCATGCGAATAACCACCCTCGGTCCACACCCTCGGTCGAATGCTGCTGACTAATAAACTTATAACTACACTGACAACTACACTACCAGTAGTGGTAGACGTACTGTGTTTTGACATTATTTCCATAAAATTTTACATTTTGCATTACGAAAAAATAAACTGGCTTGAAAACAAATGTCATGACATTTTTGCACTGGTTTTCACAGGAAGAAACATTTCTGCTGCAACACGATGACAGTTTAAGAAAAGTTGCGGTTTTTAAAAAAAAAAGTTATAAAATACAGCCACACACAATTTCTAAAATATTTGAACGAAAATGTCGGCAAAAAAGGGCGACATTTTTCTTTTTTTTCTACCTTTTACGCTTGAATTGTACCTAAAACGGTTGCCAGTGTGCGCGCATTAACATTTCACAGCAAGCGATTGTTTTGCGGAAAACGCATATTTACTACAGTGGTATATTGTCAGGCGCTTGTGACTCATGGAAATAAACGGATTAAAAGAAAATATTAATTATGCTATAAAAAAAGGCTCTTCCGATCACTGTGAGGCAGTCAGATACGCTGTATCCGATCTTTCCTACGGTACCCTCCTAATGTTTCTTCATATCCCAATCGGCACCACGGGAAGCTTTATAGGCTGTTCCAGAAAGTATAAGCACAATTAAAAATCAATTAAAACCATTTTTTGGAGGAAATTTTGCTTCATTTTTCTGAAATGTGATCACTCAGTAGCATATATTTTTTTATTATCGTTATTCATAAGCAAAGGAATGCACTTTTGTCCTGACACTTGTCTCTGCACAGATTCCTTTGCATTTGATTCAGACAAGTTTTTTCAGACTTTTCGATGGTATCTGCAATGTTAACATTGTATCCTTATATATGCCTTATTCAGGGCCCAAAATGTCTCGATTGAGCTTGGCTTTAGGACAGTTCGGAAGATTCGTAAGTTTCGGTACGTATTGAACTTCATTGGCGTCGTACCATGCTATGATATCCTTCGCATATTGGGCAGATGCCAAATCGAACCAAAACTACACTGAACCATCATGCTCTTTGATCATAGGTATCTAACGGCGATTCAGGCATTCCCCGATGTTCGTATCAGTCTTTATTGTCTCTGATGTCACAAACGGCACCTTACGCATTCGCAAATAGCTTGTCAAATTATTGCCTTTCTAACGAATTTATCGTTTATTTTATGTACTTAAAGGGTGTCCACGATGAAATTGCCACACACAAAATTGATTCGCAAAATTCGAGTTTTCATCCGATTGCCATCAAATTTTCAGGGATTGAGAAATAACTATTAAACTTCATTTTACTATTTTACTCGTATTTTATTTACAGTCCATACGCAAATGCCCGCACCTTGGCCTTAACCCCGGCCATAAGATTCTGCACAACCTGTGAATCAGCCGTTTTTTGCATGTAAACCCATACTTTCTTCAGTTCCTCGACTGTCTTCACTACCTTAGGTCGTTTAAGAAGGTGCTGCTTCATAATCGCCCAGTACTTCTCGATGGGGCGGAGCTCCGGAGTGTTGGGAGGGTTGAACATTTTCGGCACGAAATTGACCTTATTGTCCGCATACCACTTCAGCACGTCCTCGGAGTAGTGGCATGAGGCCAAATCCGGCCAGAAGATTGTTGGGACGTTGTGGGCCTTCAGGAGAGGAAGCAGCCGCTTCTGGAGGCACTCTTTTATGTACACCTGTCCGTTCATCGTGTCCTGGGTCACGAAAGGTGCACTCCGCTTCCCGCACGTGCAGATGGCTTGCCAAACCAGGAATTTCTTCGCAAATTTGGACATCTTCTGAGTGCGGACATGCTCCGGAACGCTGAACTTATCCTTGGCCGTGAAAAACAGGTTGCCGGGGATCTGTTTGAAGTCGGCCTTCACATATGTTTCGTCGTCCATGATGCAGCATTCAACTTTCGTCAGCATGTTGAGGTACAACTTCCTGGCACGGGTTTTGGCGGACTTGTTCTGCTTCTCGTCGCGATTAGGGGCCTTTTGTACCTTGAACGTTCGAAGCCCAGCCTTAGTTTTGGCCTTCTGGACAAAACTTCGGCTTAGGTGCAGCTTCTTAGCCACGTCCCGAACGGAGGCGTTCGGATTTCGGTTGAAGGCCCCAACTACGCGGTTGTGATTTTTGGTGTTGTACGGAATACTTTTTCCTTCACTTCTGGGCTTCCGATCGGTGGTCAACCGTTCCTCGAACCGCTTAATCACTCGCGACACCGTGGAATTCGCGATTCCCAACGTTTAAGCGATGGAACGATGCGAGAGATCCTTGTTCTCGTGATGAATGCGCAAGATTTTATCACGCACGAGCTGTTCTTTCGACTTCATTTCCGCAAGTTTTGATCACAGGACTTTAAAACTTGCAGGAAAATGCACTATGAACTAAATCCACCCAAATTTTCATTAAATTCTACCCAACGGTTAAAAAGTTAGAGCAATTTCATAGTGTGGCAATTTCATCGTGGACACCCTTTAATTTTTTTGGGTTAGCAGGTTTCAGATCAAAACTGCGACCAGGAGAGCCGGCACAAGAAAAATACAACGACTTTTTCAACGCACTCTTACGGCCGCCATTTTGTTGGGAAAAAAATGAAAAAAATATTTTTGTACACTACATGGATACACTTATCGAAAAAGGAAAAAAATCGATTGATTTGAGTAAAAACTTCCCCTTGAAACATAATTTTCAAAAATGAGTTTTTTTTCTCGTTCTAACTGTATATCCTCCCTTGAAGACATCTTAAGAATAAATGTTAGACAACTGTTAAAAGAAATGTGAAGGGAATTTTGATAAAATTTCCAAGGAAATATTGAGAAGCGCTTTAAAAAAAATTGGAACTCTGTCGCTACTAAGTGAATGCAGATGGGAACACACTGTTTTTACAAGCAGTATATTTCGGATATTTACCTTTGAATTTTATTCATATGGTTTGATTCATAGAAAATTAAAAATATTTTTTTCGATGAAGTTAATTCACTATGATTGATTCATTAAATTTGTAGAAAAGAATAGAATAGTTTCAAAAATTTAACAATATTTCAATATTTTCACGAGCAAAATTTGAAAAAAAAACTATCTTTTAACAAACGCAAATTCTTAAGCGAAGTGAATGTTATGTTGATATATCGGAATTCCAATGTATCTAATTGTTGTTAACAATGGTTGTTATCGATATACCAACTTTACATCCCATACGGTTCAGTGGAGAAAGTGAAAAGTGTGGGGAAGAGAGTATACGCACTTTACTCCTTCAGAAACAGTTACTCGATCAACCTATTTCTGAAGGGAGTAAAGTGCAAAAACAACTAAACTAGGAAAAACAATCCGTACAATTCCGTAGAGATTATGAATAGTGTTTCATTTCAAATTAGAAATATATTAGGGAAAAATCCTAAATCTTCCAACCCTAAACTGGAGCAGAAAGTGGTATCTCTAATCATGAAGAACAAATCAATGTCAATACGTGATTTGGCCAAAAAAGCAGGAACGAGTGTCGGAATGATCCCGCGTATCAAGAGGCGAAACCACCTGAAGACCTACAAGAAGCAGAAAATCTCGAAACAAAGTGCAGAACAGAAGAAGCGAGCAGCAACAAGGGCCCGGAAATTGTATTCGCGTCTTTTGCAGCGTCCGGATGCATGCGTTTTGATGGACCTATGAGACCTATGTAAAGGAGGACTCAAAAACCCTTCCAGGTCCACAATACTTTACTGCCGTCGTTGGGAAGGATGTGAGCGATGCGGACAGGTCGATTCAAGTGGAGAAATTTGTTCGAAAGGTACTGGTATGGCAAGAAATATGTTCCTGTGGTTTGAAGTCAACCAATTTTTACACTACCGGAACTATAAATGCGGAAATCTATCGATCTGAGTGTCTCCAGAAGAGATTGTTGCCTTAATATAAGAAGCATAGTACACCTCCACTGTTTTGGCCAGATTTAGCTTCAGCTCACTATGCCAAAACCACTCTCAATTGGCTTGCGGAAAAGGGTATATATTTCGTTAAGAAAAATATCAATCCACCAAATTGCCCTCAGCTTCGACCCATCGAACGTTACTGGGCAATCGTGACGAGGGTCTTCAAGAAGACTGGTAAGGCAGCTGGGAATATGCAGGAGTTCAAAAAAAATTGGGCTCAAGCGTCCAAAAAATGCGATGCAACACTTGTCCGGAACTTGATGAAGAGCATTCGATCCAAAGTTCGAAAATTCGTGAAGGAATAACTTAAATTTCATCCGGTCTTCATTATGTTCAAGTTTAACCTCGTACAATAAAGGATCAATTTTTTGTATGAATAAAATATCGGTTTTCAACATAATTTGAAAGAAAGTTTGTGGATAGCTTATTTTCGATACACTACTTAAGTCTCATATCCTTCTCTTGAAAGGATGTTACGCACGGTGGAAAAGTTGAAATCTTATTTCAAATCACGTACGGAGACACCTGGGTTGCAATGCCTGTCAAACGTTTGTTGTTCCAACCACCAGGGATGCGGTGGTGTATTAAACCGTGCGTCCAGATTTACTTTGAATCGAGCTTTAATTTCTTTACTTTCAATTCACTAACATGTCTTGTTGCGTCATTTTCGAATG